>JAAEAF010007041.1:0-68513 GCA_011037195.1 Triatoma infestans
CTTTCTGCCATTACAATTTGTCCAGGTCTGGTAAAAAGATTTGCCCATTTCTATGAAAATATAGTAGTAATTCGTATCTTCTAGGCCTATCGCTATAATCTTTTACTTTGTCTGTCATTATAATCGTCTAATTCTATCTGTAAGATCTGTCTTTTTTTCTACCGTTAAGGTATTTCATTCTGGCAACCCCACGTCTAATTCTTTTACAACGAAATATCAAGTTCTATCTTCAGTCCAGGTCTGACAAAACAATTTTTAGATTTCTAATGTTTAAAATCTGCAATATCGTAAATGTAAGCCCTTATTATATAATCAGTAATAACTCATGAATTACAAACATACAAAGAATCAATTTATGTGAATACTCGTAGAAATGAGGCCATTACATATCCCAATGACATTAAACCCCCTCCACCACCCCAATAAAAGGTAATCTATTAAAGGCAAAAATACAAATCAACCAAATCAACAACACATATACAAACAACATTATTATGGAATGGAGCAGACTTATAACCTGACATTTGTTACCTTTTCAAAACATCTATTATTGCACATAGTTTTAGTGAAAGGGCTTTTTTGAAGAAAACATTATTACTTTATACTTTGCCATAACGAAAGGTGAATTCCATGCTGTTGGGGAAAAATTTTGTTTTCATATTTTCATTAGACACCTACAATAGAAAAGAACCGTGGAAAATTTTTGTGTTTAATTTTTCTTGGTTAATCATATTTTTACATGGTGGATTTAGTTTGGTCATTGAGTTTGAGTAAGAGACAAGTTATTTACTTCCATAACATGTGTGCCTAAATAAATGCAATTTCTTTGTAAACATGACTAAGCTTTTTAATTAAATAATTTTATATTCAAAATAACACCACATTATAAATTTGTTATGGACTAGTGTGGCACAAATTATGAATATAATAAAAATTATAAAAAAAATTGCTTTTACAAATCAGATAATATTGTTAACTTTGAACCTCGTAAATTTGTCAATTTCTTTATTACCGTAAGAGGGAGTATAGCGATTGCGTCAACATTTTCGACATCGAGTTTTCACCGGAAATATACCCTGGGTCCGAAAGTGTTCTTTAAAACAATTAGTCCAGGTGTGTGAAAAACAAACGGAAAATCTTGACAGCTATTCCGCTAACACCATGGAATCTGACAGGAAGTTATCTGTCCAAATTCCTCAACCGGAAGTACCACTTCATTGAACGGATTTTTCAGTTCTTTTGCGATTTTCTCTGAGCTGATTCCAATGATATTTCTTTAAAAAATTTTAACCCAACTACATCTATCAACTAATTGCAGTATTTTTATGGTGAAAAAAATCATTTAAGGCAATCGGTTGACTTAATTGTCTTTAGTGAGGTGTTTCTTTTTTTAGATCTGTGATTTTCTCCATAAAAACACTGCAGTGAGTTTGCTAACTAATTATAAATATAGAGTTCTCCTTTTCTGAAACTTAAATTTTTTTGGGGTGAAAGTTAATTTAAGTGGGGTTCAAATGAATGCTTCCTTAGAAAAGTGGTTTCATTAAATTTAAATGGAAACTTTGTATTTGAAAAATGTGATATTTATTATAACGGTGTGAATTGCAGTAAGTAAATATTGTGAGAATGTTTCACATCGGATATTTTTGCAACATGAGAGCGCATTCTGCTCTTTGTAAGCAATAACATGGATGAAATTTATTGAAACTCTTATTAATTTAAAATAATGTATTTATTTATTTATTTTTTTATTTACAAAAAATAAACTATGAAACAGCTCACTTAGAGCTACAACCTACAGATTACAATAATATAAATGGAAATTAAAGATTTTGATATAGTCAAGGGTTTTAATCTTCTGGATCGTGTAGGCTCGCTTGTAGTATGTGCTGAAGATAGTAGCTGAAGTGTGAGGAAGAAGTTGTCTGTGAATTCAGTCATGTGTGTGTGTGTGTGTGTGTGTGTGTGTGTGTGAATATCTGATACGTCAAGTTCTCTTGTGTATTTGTGTGTTGCCGGTAATAAACAAGGGGGCGTTTAGTGAAATTTTTAGTACTTCATTTTGAAAAGTCTGTAATCGTTTCATCAGAATTTAAAATAAAAAACTTAATTTAATTTTTACCAACCTGAAATTTGATTTGACTTACTTCAAAAGGAAGATTTGTTACTTATTATTATATTTTTTTTATATATGAGTTATACGAGTATATACACCTATGTGTGAGTGTGTTTTGTGTATACTTTAAAGCCGAGTCTACATATTGGCCACCCAACTATAGGCCATTATTGTGTCGTGAACAAAATAGAATAATGGTGTCATCATTTGAAATTGTTATCACGTATTCATTTTTCCGGCGAACCGCAAATCCCCCTCCCCCCACATGTCTACAATTTAAGCTGTCCAAAATTTCAGTTCTAAATTTTTGTTACGTAGTTTTATTTTCATTTTGCCATGTTAATTCTAAAATGGTGATAAATTTTTTATTATTTTTAATTTATTTTCAATTCTATTAAAACCAAGTTCTATAAAAAATAATAAATTCAAAAATAGGAAAACTTTATAAACATTTAAAATGAAAATAATGTCCACTTGCTATTTAAAGTATTAATTTATTTGAAAATAATAGATCAATAGATTGATGATCAGAGTGCTTAATTATATTTAGCCTTAATAATAAAAAACTACATTTCTAAAACATACAAAGTTCAGCAACATTACTACCATCTTTTTCTAACTGTGCTTTATCCTATTGTTGAAATTTTCAAGAGCAAATGGCAGGTTGCTTTTCTAATGATAGGCAGCTTTTCAATTTACAATAAAAGTACTAAACAGTATCCAATACCCACACAATTACATCAAAATCTAGTGTGAAATACTCACACGACTTGCACTTACAGCTGTTAATACAATTATAATATAAAAGACAACTATCTTTAAGCTTTACTAATTTATCTTAATATAAATAGAGAGGGGGAGATACCCACCCGGAAGAGAGCGACAATAATGTTTGAAATTTAAAGCCACAAATGCCAGTAGAACTACCCAAGGTCAATTATTTCGGAAAAATGTAATAAATAAAAGTGATAGTTTATAATGTGTAGTTTCAAGCAGACCAAGTTATAAACAGAAATCACTAGAGTCGTTTCGAGAAAATTCCAAAAAAATTAAAAAATTATTCTGTGAAATTGCACTTCTGGTTAATCGATTTTCTTCAAAATGGGAATTCTACCAATGCTTTTAATGTATATTAATATTATGTAAGTCCTAGGAACCGTACATTAGACTGATGTGGGACTTTAGTGGAAAGCTTAACGCTACCGTTCCCACAGAACCCACCCAAAAAAAACAAATTATTTTCCCTGGAAAACGGTTCAAATAAAATTAAATGTATCTAGATAGTATGTACGAAGTTTAAAGGAAATCGTTGCAGCCGGTTTTCAAGGAAATCGCGAAAAACTGAAGAACAAAACATTTAGAAAAATCGCACTTCCGGTTGATGGATTTTGCTCGAAACCATCGTGACAGATGCGATGATAGTACCTGAACGGAATATCAAATTTGAACTTCCTGTGACGTTTCTTTTCTGAGACATTTTGTTCATAAACACTCACTCACACACACACACACACACACATACAGACCATTCGCTAAAAACTATTTTATTGTACTCTGGGGCATTTGACACGATCGCAATACTTTTTCTTACTAGCAGTAAGAGAAAGTAAATGTAGTAGGGGTAGAGATGACAGGTTAGCTCTCTGTTAATACGTCATAGGATATGATTACTTTGTAGTCCACAAGACAGCACCTAAATCAAACCCGAATAATGAAATAAATTTCCCAGAACCACCTTAAAATCAATTTTATTCTGGAAACAAAAATGTTATAAATAAAAGTGATAGGTTTATAACTGTGCAATTAGCCTTCTAAGTTTAGAGAAAATCGTTGCAGTCATTTTCGAAAAAATCCCCCCCCCCAAATACTCAGAAATCTATGCTGCCAAGTCACATTTTTGGTCAATTGATTTTGATCAAATTTGAAATTTAGAAACGTTTATTATTGTATCTTAATAATTATTTAGGTTCTAGACACACAAACATTGCATCTCTCCCAGAACTCTCGCCCAAAATAAGTCAATTTTCCTGGAAAAACGTTTCAAATAAAAAATTAATAATGATAGGCATTACTGTGTACATAAATAAAATGAAGGAAAATTTTCTTTGATATTTTCTTATTCTCCAAAGAATAATTAGATACACAGAACAAAATGATGTGCTGAGTTTGGGTAACAAAAACAAATATATACAAATGCAAGTTAAAATAAAATGGTAAAACAGAAATCATAATAATAGCAAAATAGGGAAAGAACGGAAAAAGGAGCAAACAAAAATGTGACTTAAGCCTAAAGGAGCAAACCGAAGACTATTTTGATATATACAATTTACGTAAATCTGAGCTAACATAAATTATTTGAAGTGCTACCCTGTGAAGAGATGATGATGAAAAAGATTAGGAGCGAACAAGTATGTCGGACGGAAGCGGATTTATTGCGGAAGGATATATTATGTGCAGCTGTCATTCACTGAGGAATGTAAATGTCCAGAGGCGCGGAGGGTCTTTGGGATTTGCCGTGAAAGCAGTAGCATGACGTTTAAAGAAAATTCGTTAGTGTCACTGGTTGAAAAATTCCCAGAACGAATCATGAATAGTTGCACATTTCGTTGGTGGATTTTGATCGGAAAATAGCTAAACGGAATATTAAGTTTGAGTTATCTGCGGTGAGATATTTTGTGGTTCCCACATACAAACACTCACATAAACCTAACATATCCTGAGAATTTTTATTGGTCCACTCCTCAAAATATGTATGTCTGGCAAAAATTTAATTTAGAAAATGACACACGATCGCAGTAGTTTCTCTTACCACCAGAAGTAAGAGAAAGTAATAAAACCAAAGGGTGACAGAGTATATCAACACATGGAAGTGGGCAAAAAGAACCTAAATTAAAGATTAAAATTAGAAAAATAATAATAATAATAAACCATAAATAAAGCTTATACAAATATTGATTAACGTACTTACAGGTGCTTTCATGGTAGAATGTGAAGCGGTGACTGCAAAGGCCGGTGTACTCTACTAAAGTATATAAAAGGATATCGTTAACAACTGAACGGTAAAGAAGGTCGATAGGATTGCGCTGTTATTGTATACCCTAACCTATAATGTATAGGATATTACAGATTGATAACAGCAATAGCCGCCAGTTGGTTGTGTTTATAATTAAATAAAATAAAAAATAAAAAACCTAAATTAGTGAGCTGACTACGAACAAACACACTGAAGACCACGTCACATATCACAGGAAAAATTCCAGTGCCTACATAAGTTCAACTGAGGTCTATCAGTTGTGAGCACTTTACTCCCGCTCCTTCCTCATCTTATTATCACGTAACTCAAACAACCTTCTCTTGTTCAATTCTCTTTCTTATAACTCAGTTTATTCTCTCTCTATAATATGACGTCATCAAATCGCCTACCTTATATTTGTTCTCTATATTTTTGTCGTATCTAATTCGGCTCAGGCTTGGCTTTTCAAAAAAAAAAAAATTATTCTCAACTTTCAATTTCCCTTTTCTTTCTTTCTTTTACTATTTTTTTTTTTTAAATTATCCTTGTTCATATTTCATTTCAAATAATTTCACAACCGTAAGTATTATATTTCTTGTCTTTACCGATACGCAAGGATTATTCGGTTACTAAATACCTACAAGGTCAATATGTTGTGTGTGTGAATGAATGAATAAGTGTACCAAAATGGGCCTTTAGTTCTTGCACAACAAATTTTTTGGAATGAATATGGAATGGCTGACGAAGGATTGGCAGCTATGTTCTTCATTTTTTTTTCACTAGGTGTAGTTTAGAGTTGTCAGCCACTACGCTTAAAAGATATAGAATTTTTTGTTAAGATTTACTCCAAGCTTTTAGGGAGTATAGCACTACGTATATGATGTATAGCTTAAATAATAATGAGAAGTGTGTTTGTAGTGTAATATACACATTGCGTTTTGTGTTATGATGGAAGAAATGAATAGAGCACAGCTGGATAACCCTATCAGGACTAAAGCAAGCTTCTAGCTTTTTTAATCTGCCTGGGTGATTATAACTAGAAAAGATCTGAAGCGTGCATCACTCTAAGTAAAAATAGGCTTCGTATGCTGAAGGGTTTCCACATGGGACATTGTAGACTCAGGGGCACCTGAAGAAGCTGGGCATAGAACTCGATAGAACATATATATTCTCTGAGGAGATGGAGGAAACTACAAAACAAATCCTAACGGACTGCGATGCTATTATCCAGAGAAGATTTGGAAGCCTAGGTAGTTACTAGGAGTTGGAGAAAGATACACCATCAAACTTCCCAGATCCTGAAGTTCCTCAGAGATCTTAATCTGGAAGAGGTTAAGTAATCTCAAGCTTGGCACTAGTGGGGTGGCGCAAAAGACTTCTTTTGGTCACAAAAAAAAAATAAATAAATAAATTGTTATTATGAGGTGTGTATATCCTGTTCAGAAGAGGGACCCATGATATAGAAATCGAATGATTTACTGGATGCAGGAGTTAACTTTCCCGAAAAACTTTATATGGTTAACTTGGTTTACCCTAAGGCATTTGAAGGGGATCTATAAGGAATCCTAGTATCAAGTCTTTTCTACCTCTAAGTACGCTAAGACATTAGAGAAGAAAGCGAGAGCTATCAGAACCCGTCCAGATGGTACAATTTACAATAGATTAAGCCAGAACTTAGGTTATGCAGACGATATGGTTTCGGCCCGAATTTAGGAGTTTTAGAAGAATTTAAAAAAAGCAAGTGAAGGAAGCTTGGCAGGCAAATTAAATGAAGCAAAGACTAAACTTTATGTTGATCATAAGAAGAAAACAATCCATGAAGAAGAAGTGGGTTGCCCTAGAGTCCATAGTTTAAAAAGGCTGTTAGATTGAAGCGACAAATGTATCCTATTAAGATTCCTTCAAGAATCTCTGGCTTCTTCAATGTGCTATTTCCCTAAGAAATACAAACTACTGCAATATCACGGATGACACAATAATAGACTAGACACAATTACGTATGCATGTAATTGTTTATATAACTGTATAGACAGATTTTTTTTTATATAAATGTTTATTTTACTTTCCAAGATTATTTAATAAATTCTATTCTATTCTATATTTTGTAAAAAATAAATATCACTTTTAAACAACCTAACTATAGAAACGTCAACAAGCTAAACCACATTGATGTTTTTTAGAACATAAGAGCAATCATCATATAAAGAAATTATTATTGAGGAAATCTAAGCCAGAAATGCAAAGAAAATCAATGCCAGAAATCAAAGCTGGTAATCCTTTTATAGATTTGACTATAAGCACTCTAGTCAGTGGTTCTTTTTTAAAATCTTGATTTCTAATTATTTTATTTTATTATGCATTTATCAGTCATTACGAAGTAAAAAATGACTAAACAAACGTTCTGCGATTACAATTTGAGGTGAATAAAAGAATCTGATCTTAAAATACTCGCATGACTATTCTCTTGCTGCAGTATTTTCCAAAGTATGGAGCCGGGGATATTGCAAAGTTTGCGCACAAATTAAATTCATAAGAACATCTGAGTCTAGACCAGGCAAACAATTTGTTCATCAAAATAGGCCTATCAATCACATTAAAATAATTAAATTTGTTTTGTTAAACTTATTTTGTAAAATTTGTTTGTATTCCGTATTTGACTGTATTATGCCAATATACGTTTGTAATTTATGTTCGGTGAGGTGAAGTTTATGTTGAGGAGGTGAACATCAGTCACCAGCGCGACGTAGAATGGCTAAATAGCTGAAGTCATGGCGGAGGAAACAAAAAAAAAAATTATGTTTTTATATTTAAATATTAGATACTTAAAAATATTTATATAAATTATTTAAATTTAGATTATTTAAAAAGACATATTATTAAAAAAGTAAAAAAATATATGTTATAAAATTAGATTTTTAAATATTAAGGGAGGCGTTACAAATTTTTATGCGAAAAATGGGGGGGGGATATATAAAAAGTTTGGAAGCCATTGCCCTTATGCAATATTGTACCATATTCTAATTAATAATTCTAATTGTCTTTAATATTGTAATATTTACTAGACATTTAATTGGGTTTGCATTACATTATAAATATGGTGGGAGATCATACTTGTCTACCTGACAGTGCCAACTCCCTCAACCCATTAGCAAAGCTATGTAACGGGTGTTTTTGAATTTAAGAGTCCGCCAAACAAGCCACATAAAATCGATTTTTCTACTAAAAAAATGTTTCAAATAAACGTCATAGTTTGTATCAACTTTCTCAAAGTAAATCATTGGAATAGTTTTCAAGTAAAATTCTTAAATAAACTCAAAAAACTTATTCAGTAAAGTGTTGTACTTTCATTCAATTGATTTTCATCAAATTTTGAATTCTAGCAATGTTTCTATCATACATCAATATTATATAGATGGTAGAACCATACATTTTAGTGAATTACCACTTTAGTGGAAAACTTTAGTATTTCTTTTTTGGAATTATTACCACAATATATTCTTATTAAATATAAATTATACATGTAACTTGTTATGTAAATATATAAATGAATTAATAATCTCAATTAATATATTTATTTATTAAGATGGATAATCTCATACATCTATGAGAAAGAAAAAGGAACAAGAGTGTTTTAGAACTATTAAGTAATTGATTAATTAATAATGTTTTATTTTGACAAAAAGAAATACAAAAGTGATTAATATTTTCATTAATAGACACTGGACCATAGCCCGTTTGTCGAGTTGACTAGTAACTATGTGCTATCCAAAAAAAAAAGATCAAAGAAAAAAAAAAGATTGTGTTTAAAAAAGAAAATAACATTCAATTTTTGAACTAAAAATAAGTCATATTAAATAACGCTATTAAACAAACAAAGTAAAATATTTATTATTATCAATCTAGTTCTAATTAAATTCACTAACTAAAAACTTCCTATAAGAGATCGCTTTGTTACAATATTTATAAAAAAGGTTCCAATTTTCACCATCAAGAATGCCTAAACAATTATCCAGAGTTAGTTTTCTGGATCTAAAACACTCTAAACGGTAAGGCGGCAAAATCGGGCATTCACCCAGAAACACACACTTTCATTAATATTTACATTACAGAGTGAGCAATTATAGTTAAAGTTTGTTTCCATGCTTGATAATTGATGTCCATCATCTCAGATTCAATTTGAAAAACAGACTAACTTTGTGAATACTAAATTGGCGAATATATTCCAGATTATGATCGAGCCGCTTATAGACGAGATCAAACCTCGAGGCCGACATACTAGCTAGAAAAGTATCCCTCTGATTCACTTTCATTTTTTCCGACAGCAAACCTACAAAATTGAAATTATCTACATTTAGCTGAATTGAAAATTCATGCGCTTTATCTGTCCAGGTTTGGATCCATCCATTTCTCGACCTAATATATTCTAAAGTAACTAGATTGGCCAGTTTATTAAAATTGCTGAGTGTTTTGATAATAAAGAAAGAATGTAACTTAAAAGTATATAATACAAGACTTCAAATTTAGTCTCCAAATATAAGGCGTAGTTGGGGGTATTATTTGGGAGGGCAAACACCCTCCACTTTACGTCAAAAATAACATTTTGTTATGGCATAAACTCCCTAACGCACGATTAAACCCTAAATTAGCTAACTTTATTTTTTCTTCAAAATGTTCTTTAAAAGTTAACTGGGGGTTCAAAATTACACCGAGGTATTTATAGGTTTTAACAATTTCTAAATTCTTTTTCTCAAGCCTCCACTCTCATCGACCGCATACATCAAGACTTCATTGGACCTTAATTTTGATTTGTGATTTTGAAAAATCATAATTTTTGATTTATGTATGTATTCACATTCAAACTCCATCGTTCACAATAAACCTCTAAATCATCTATCATTTTCTGCAGAGCCACATCGACCGCATACATCAAGACTTTAATTATTCTGTTGTTAATTTTAACACCACCTCCCAAGTTAGCTGGTAGATCATCAGTGAAAAGTGAGAACAGCGTCGAGCTTAAGGCACAACCTTGTTTGTCTCCAGTTGAAGTTGTAAACTAGTCAGATACCTCTTTACTATGACCGCTGATTGTGTATTGTTATAGAGACTTTCTACCACTATAACGAACTTGTAAGAGACACCTAAATTACTCAACTTAAAAAAGAGGACATTTCTGTCTATCGAATCGAAGGCGGCTTAGAAGTCAACAGTAAAAGCGAAAACTCTTTGATTATTGGCTCTACATTTCAACTGCACCATAAACAATCAGGGCATATAAATTATCCGATAGAGAAAAACCTCTCTGAAACCACCTTGCCAATCACTTAACACATCGTTAATATCAACCCAATTGGCTAACCAGTTAGACAACATACCAGTGAATAATTTTGACAGCACCGTATTAAATGAAATACCTCTGATATTAATAATTACCTTTTTGAATAATGGAAAAATCAGTGACCTTAAAAATGTGAAAGGACCTTTATTTGTTATGTATATATGGTTAAATAATTCAAGAATTTTCTTGAGAAAACATTCAGGGGCCTTTTTAAAGGATTCATAAGGCACGCGATCTAAGCCAGGACCTTATTTAATTTAGACTTCTCCAGGAAAGAAAGAAGTTCCGTTAGAGAAAAGCTATCATTCTGGCGAAATCATAATTCTCGAAAGGAAACTACTTGTAATTGTTGAGTATAAGTGTAACAGTTATAACTGTGAACAAGATGTTGTGGTACTAATTCCCAACATTTCTCATTTATCTCTCATATTTGAAAACTTTTCGAATAGAAGTGATAGGCATCTATGTTTCAAGAAAACTGCTGGAGCCTTTTTTTGAGAAAGAGAGAGAGAGAGAGAAAATTGTGAGAAACTATTTAATAAAGTCGGAGTTCCGGGTGATGGATTTTGATCCATACCGCAACCTTCGTATCGATCGAAAATTTTTGTATGATTTGCAATATGTAGGACGATCGATTGTGGTTTCCAACACCGTAGTTTAAATCTCATTTATTCCAGAAGATAGACGATACTTGAAAATAAAATTAACTCCTGATAAAGCGACATGGTTTGCAGATGGGTAGAGACATTTTATTCCAGGACATGATCGCTAAATACTGAATAATCAACGCTGCAAACTTTAAATAATAGGCTGGAATGTTCCACCATTCCGCCTTACAGCCTGATCTCGCAGCTTCAGATTTCATTTGTTTGGTCGTCTTGTGGAAACATTTGGTGCTGTCAAGCATCACAACAGCGGAGAAGTGAAAACAAATCTGCATAATGGGTCACACAAGAAAACAAAGAATATTTATCTGCCGGCATAAAAATAATAGTACTTATTAAATTTGAAACCATTTATTTCTTTATTTATTGAATGACACACTTATTTCTATTGCTAATTTAAGAAATTTCTTATTATTTAAAAAAGAGAAACTTCTGCCATCGAGATGTTGCTTATAAATGCAACATTTTAATCGGGTTCATTAACATTCCGTAACTTAGCCAACAGTTAAAAACTTCATTTTACAGTACTCATTACTAAGATTCATTTAGAAACCACTGGAAAATAAATGTTAAATAAAATAGAGATGCCACTGGTAAAGTTTTCATAGCTATCAGACAAGTTCTCGGTATTGAATACAACGCAAAGTTCAAGATTAAACTATCGAGCGACAAGAAAAGATTGAAAAAGTTAAAATATGTGAACATACCGTTCTATATTCATATACATATTCCTCTAACATATTTTATTAATACTATTGTTCTATGTATACAATAATAAATAAATCAATTTTGGGAATGAAAGATTATATAGTTATATTTCCAACAATGTTATCTGAGATAAGGTAAAATTGTTTCCTTCCGGTTATTTTACTTGCAAATTACATTCTTTTATGACATCATACAACAGGTTATTTGCGAATAGCTAATAAATTTACACAGTAAAAATATTTATTTGCTCACATGTATTAGCTGTGCCACAAAACTTTTTAAAGGTGATCCGAAGAAATATGACTAAATAATCTGACGTCATTTGTTTAAGTATTGATTTTCCTAATTACTTAATTATTTTTTTAAAATAATGTAATGCTCTATTTAATTAAATTTAATTGTATTAATTTTTTTTAACTTTCTCTTACTTCTTAGAAAGAGGAAGTATTGCGATCGTGCCGGATTATCGAAATTGAGTTTTCCTTAAAAAGGTTTTGGATCCCCTGAATACGGAAAAAATATATTTAGCGAATGGTCTGTCTCTGTGTGTGCTTACCATGGTGAGAATCTCACTAACATCGATTGAATGTTTCAGGTCAGATTTTTACTTTCTCCTGAATTGATTGTTATATTGATTATTGATGTTACTTTGATTGATTGATTGATGTTTTACTTTTAGTTATGTAGATTATTATAGGAAAAATCCAATTTTACATTTTTTTCTAAATACCAATTTAAATTACGTTATTCGGGAATATGGAAATTCAACAAGTATTGTTCGTTAATAGACTCAAGTTTTATATTAATCTTGGAACTGGCAAAAGGATGACACAATACTGCCATTTTCAAATCCTTAATTTGAACAAATCTAATTAAAGATTTTTAAAGAAACAATTTATATTTAGAAATGTATAAAATAATAATAAAAAGAACTAAATTTTAGTATAATTATGATTTCATAAACAATTTAATGTGTGGTACATCTGCCATACATATTTCGCAACTTTCTTTTAAATATTCATTGCAAATTGGATTCTGGTAATGATCCTAGCTACTTTGCGCTTTTTCGTAAGTTATGCTTTCCACAACACCTTGGATTTCTGGAATCTTAGCCTATCTTCTTTTTTCTTTAGATATTTATTCGTTGTTGCCTCATTATATATTTAGTTTTTTAATTTAAGGCGCTTCAACATCTATGGGCACTGGCGTCCAGAGCCTTCTCAGTGCACTGCCGGCACTGGACAGTTCTCTCGTTACAGACAACACTGTCCATCACCGAACAGTGAGCTGTAGAGGCACCTAGGAAGAAAAAATCTAAGGGTATCCAGCCTCGGATCCGGGTTCTCCGCGTGGGAACCAGTTAACTATTCCCTTCCCTATCTATTTATTATCAATAAATAAATAATGAAATAAATACAAAACTATTGACTATTTACATTTTTTGTTTGAAAAGATTTGGTAAACATTTATGTTGCATTAATTGTTATACTTACCTACGTGGGAATTTCAAAAAACAATAAATCTTAACAGGATTTCCAATCAAAGAAAAAAAATGACAAAAACTTTCTTATCAAACCAAAAAAACATAAATGTATATCAGGTTGTAGAATAGTTACATACATGGTCGCGTGGACGACATATCATTTGGTCGTATAAAATCAGTTTTACTTTCTCTTACTCCATAGTGAGAGGGAGTATTGCGAAAATGACAAATTTTTTTGTATTGAATTTTCACCGGAAATATGGGTAGGTTTTGGAGTACGTGTGAGTCAGAAAAATTGATTTTTAGAAATAGGTTGTGTTGTGTTTAAGGGGGAGGAAGGGTTCAGCATTACTCAAAAAGCAAAAAATCACCGAAATTATCAATCTTGATTCCACCAACGGACGGAAGTTCCAAATTCCAAGTACCATTTTACTGAATGTTTTTTTTGTTTAGTATTTTAAGATTTTCTCAAAAAACGACTCCGACGTTTTTGTTTAAACTTAGTATGTCCGTGTCAGCAACACATACAGAGCACTATAACTTTTATTTCAGACATTTCTTTGGGAAAATTCATTAAGAGCTCTTTTTGAAGAGACGTGAGGTTATGCTTTCCCGTAAAGTGCTGCTTTAATTTACTGTACAATTCTATCAGCCATTCAGTTAATAATAATTTCGAGTTTGAAGAAAATCGGTTGACAGGAAGTGCGTTTTTTCTGAATAGTTTTTTTCAGTTTTCTGCAGTGAACAGTTTTCTGCGATTTTCCAGGATTTCATTAAACTTGATATACTAACTTATATATGCAGATACCTATCGCTTTTGTCTGAAAATTTTCCGAAAAAATTCAATTAAGTGAGTTTTTGAAATAGAAGGAGGTTAGGTTATTCTCAAAAAGGTCGTCTTATAAAATTTAGAATCTCCCATTTATGTAAATTGAAAAAGCTAAAAATCTTGTAGCAATTATATGTTTGAAGGGAATTACTATTACCACTATATAAACTGTAGTAAGAGAAAGTCGTGTGAGTGTTTCACACCAGATTTTTTATTTTCATGGCATTTAGCTTATTAGTAAATCCTAGAAAGGTACCTTCCAAAAACTGTCCAGGTTTTTAAAAAAACTAAAATTCTGTGTTTGTATAGCCTGTGGTTGAATATAAAAGGGAAGAAAATTTCTGGATCACGGTGTCATCCACGCGCCCGTTCCCAGGGTTAAAGAAATAAATTACAAAATTGTATATAATAATTTTATGATTAGTCATTAAATGTAATTATAGTAATAAGTTTATAATGATCATTGTCAATAGAGTTTATTTTCTATCTCAAGGTCTCTTTATGGAGGTTAAGGTGAATTAAAATTGTGTCATATTCATCAATACCTTCAAGTCTGGGCGCAAGGCGTTTTACCATTATGGCTGCAAGATTTCTTCTGGAATGGATACTCAAGGAGTAAAATTGTGAAGTCCTCTTTAACAATGCATCAATCCATGATCATTTTGCTGCATGCATGGCCACACAATTTAATTATGTTTAAAAAAAAAAAAATTAAAAAACCGATACAATATTACGTAGGCTATGGTAGGAACCAATCAGAATGTTAATACCTGTTTGGATATACAAACTGATTGTTATAGTGATAAGTAACAAATGGTAAACTGGTGAATGTGGTCAGACGATCATCATGCCAATAGCCGTTGTGATTATTAAGGTTAGTTTCTATTGGATAACCACCATAATATGAAGGTAAATTATTTAACGTAAAGTCTGCATTTAACGGTCGCACATAATCCGTATTCGTTTGTCGGAAATGATTGTAATCTTGTGGAAAATAATTTGTTGGCGTTCTAACAATTGGTTTCTCCTCATGATCTTGATTAGTATTGAAAAATATACATTTCTGCAAACAGATTGCTTTTTTGAAAAATTTTGGCTTCTTTGGATGAAGTATATTTCTTGTAGTAAATTTTATAAACGAAAAATAACTTCTAGGGCCGATACGTTCTATGTTATTATGTCCGAAATCATCATCGGGATACGCAAAACCTTTCACCAATCCATCATGTTTCTGTTCAATTTCATAATTGAAATTTGGTCCAATACTTTCACCTGAAATATAAATTAAATAAATTATTATTGAAAATAAATATTTTTAACAATACTCATTTTTTAAATTGAGTTTTTACCGGAAATACATGCTTTGAACAAAAATAAAAAAAACTTTTAGGAAGTTCAAAAGGTGATCTTCTGTTTAGGAAACACTATCGTTTCCTCCACCAAATGTTTCTGTCAAAATAAGTCAATCAAAGTGAAGTTTTATTGAAATGTTGTTTGTTTTATTTAAATATTTCAGGATATAATTGTAATATTTCAATATTTTCCGACGATTTTTGTTAAAGTTTCGCATTAGTAATTTATAATTTATTTACTAAAGTTATACTTTATCGTAATTAATGATGTAGGCCTTATTTTCCATAATTATTTATTAATCATGAACAGATTGTACATTTTAGCAGATTAATACTTAATTAATAACAAAATATATATATATTTTTTTTTTTTATTGAGAAAATGATTTAGCCAATTTATTTAATCGTTAAAAGAAACCAATCATTTGGCAATGAATAATTTGAGACTGAATTAAACAATTCATTGAATGATACAAAATAAAAATAATGAAAACCTTTGACATAAATCATAAGGTAAACCATCATTAAGGCCATCTCGCGCACGAAATGTGAACAACCTGAAAGTATCTATAAAAATATTTATAATGTTTGTTTACCTGTTTTACTTTCTCAATAATTTAAAGACATCACCTTTAAATAAAAAAAAAAAAACCCTCAGAAACAATAAATATAATATACGAGTATTATTGCTGTTTAAGATTTATTCTCAACAAGTTTGTAATGAACTTTTGAGAAATAAATTATTAGAAATTATGACAACATTCCTCTGACTTTGACATTTTTTAAAATAATTTATTTATTAAAACTGTCAATTGTTAAAGTAATACTGTAATTTCAAAAGTAAATGCGAAGTTTTACCCTTTTTTCTGACATTTTGCTTCAAGTCAAATAAATAAATAATTTGTACAACTAATCTGAAGAATTACATAAACATATTTTGTACAAATTCCTAATCAACAAATAAGTACATGTTAACTTTCAATTAGACTTTTTTTTTTCTTGACCAATGAAAAAGAGGGTTTTAAAAATTGGCCTTGTATATAATGTGTGTGTGTGTGTGTGTGTGTATGTGTGTGTGTGTGTGTCTGTGTATCTCACCAGGAAGTCGAAATTTGATATATCATTTAGATTCTGTAAAGGGGATCTGACTATAAGATTGTCAATTATATCGCGAATGAGAGATCTAGAGCGCTTTTGGTGTTCCAAAATATTGTTATTTCTATTTATTTCCTTTCAAACGAGGAAAAGTGATTTTTAGCGAATAGTATTTATATTGGTTTCTGTAAATGAATTTAACCAATCGTGAATTGCGAAATATTCGACAATTTCAGTTAATATTTTCCTGTTTAAATTATTTCATATATTTAGGACATTAAATGAAAGCAATGGAAACTATAATTTGTAAGTGTTGAAACAAAGAAAAGTTTCGTCAGAAAATCGAGTCAATATTTACTTTCTTTCCCTTTCATTTCCTTAGCATTTTGTTTATTTATATATTATGTCATATAAGTTACATAGAATTCATTTATAGTAAAGCAAAGTTAAGACATTGTGGTTATTGAGATTCATGGGTCTTGTTGATCTTCGGCATAATATGGACTGGAAAGAAGCTCACGAGACAATCCAGTTTTAGGAACTCAGCAGTACTATGGCTTGAGTGGATACGCTTCCCCAGGATGGGTATATCGAATCACATATAAGTCAGCGTGAGGGACGATGGTGGAGCACGAGCCTAAATAGAAAATGAACTCAGTATGCAGTTGTATTAGACAGGCATCAGTCGAAATTCACGAATCAGTCGAAAGTCTTGTGATCACGAGGTAATCTGGGCCTACCTAATGTTTTTGTTAGTAAATCGTCTATAGGATTACACAAGATCTATGCAAACCAAAGCCATTCTCGGACTATATAACTATCCCGAATTTCGGAGTCTTCCCGTTATATTACAGTCAACACTGCTCAACAGTGGCAGTCTGCAGGCTGATAGGACGAGAAAAAGGCATTGCTGGAATCGTATCCAAGACCTTCGCGCAGCTAGTCCAGCGCGCAACCACCGATCTCGCCCCCTTTTTTCTAGTAAGTATGACCAGGAATTTATTAAGCTAGGCCTACAAGGATTTGATCATCCACAGTTTTGGTTTATTAGATGGTATTGGAAGCAAATTCCTTGCGAATGGATGGATCGAATAAATTTCTACTGATCAAGTATACATATATAGGTATACATATAAAGGTATATATGCATATATAGGTATACTATGGCAGAAATCTAGGAGATACGGGTTGGGTCCACTTAATTTTGACAAATATACAAGACCATTAACTTGGTCAACTAGTAAAAGTTTATGGATAAATCATTGCTTTTTAAACAATTATTTCTTAAGAAAACACTTGATGAATTATAAATAAGCTACCATGCATCAAGAGCTTAATTTAAGGCTCGTCAACATCAATGGTCATTAGCGCCAGGAGACTTCTCAGTGCACTGCCGGCCTCCGGACAGTGTTCTCTCGCTACAGACAACGCTGACCATCATCGAACAGTGAGCTGTAGAGGCTCCTAGAAAGAAAATATCTAAGGGTAGCACTGGACTCGATCCCGGGACCTCCGCGTGGGAGTCCAACGCGCTAACCACTTAGCTATTCCCTACCCTTCTTAAGGAGTTATTCAAGAAACTGTTCGTAACAGGCAATCGTCTATCTCAACTCACTCTCAAAGCCCAAAATAATTGTAGAAGCCAGAGAGTCTCTTCACCAAGCCACGCTAGTTAATAGGCTATTAGAAAAAGCAAGGCATAACTTAAAGCGTCTTATATCTGCCAATGCTATCATTCTGTATCACTCCTGGCTCAGTCCCTCTAACATCATATTTTTTCTTTACAAAATATATAAATATAATTTGCATAAAGTGCAAGTAGTGAATCTTTGCCTATTATACATTCAATATCATCATGAACCACCTTTCTAACTATCGTTGTATCTATTTCTACCTCAAACATATAAATCAAAGTGTGGGCAAGAGATGATATTATATAAATGAGTATCACTCGTTAAGATCATTCTGAAAGCTTATTTATCTTCTTTGCGATTTACAGAGATCGATTTACGATTAAATATAAGTTATCGCTTTTAATTTCATATGTTTTTAATTGTAACATATGAAATTTTGTAACATATGTTTTTAATTGTAACATTTTTTTTTTACCCCTCTTAAAAAAAAAAAATCTAAGAATAAAGAATCATAAAAAAAAAATACATTATTATAAATTTTATACGTATTTAATGGATTGACATAAACTCCGGAAACTTTTGAAAACAGTATTGCTTTACGACATTATTGCACATCTAGCAGTTGAAATTATAGAACAAGTTCAACGAAAGTTAAAAAAACAAGAATAGTTACCGTGTCATCTAATAGAGTTAGTTCAGTATTATAGTTTGACCTTGGAAATGTTGAATGAATACAACTTTAAAAAAAATAGATACTAACGATCTGTTGTGCAACATTCCACTCAACTGTCTCTTATTGTAATTTTTACAATTGACAAATTCGGAATTTCTTCAAAATATTTAGTCAACCATTACATTTCATACAAATATATGATGTGCTGCAGTTAATAATTGATAATTTTTGGACTATTAATAGCTTCCTCAATATTATAAACATTTATGAACACGGTATCAATACCCAACATACCTTCTAATGAAGTTTAAATTTTAGCATAATAACGTCACATTTCCTCCCTTCCAGAAACTGCTAAACACAATTTTTCCCGGAATAAAAGTGATAAAAACTTTCAAGTATACAAAAGTGCGAAACAAATCGCAAACAAACTTTAAACTAAATACACATTTCCTGTTAAGGGTTTTAATGAACGCTGCTATTTAGAATGTTTGGTCGACCTAAACAGAAAAGTTTGAGCTTCCTTTGAATTTTATTGTTTTCAGATATATTATATGTTCATATGCACAAAACATTCGTAGATATAGACACTCACAAACTCACGTTTCGGTGGCTATAAGCTTTTTATTTTCTTTTGTAACCAGATGAGCTCAGAATATCTATACATTCCGGTGGAAACTCAATTTCAAAAATTAGATCAAAGTAAAAAATCTGGTGTGAAACACTTACACGATTTTCTCTCGGAGCAGTTAATACAAATTATAAAGTTGGCGATTTTTTTTTTAACTTTGACATTTTATTTATTTTCCCTGACGTAAACATAGAGGTGGTAGGGGTACACGTAAGTATCCAAGGCAATTGTATGTGATTTTCAATCAGTCCAGCATGTAGTGAAAATAACATTCAACAAAGCTAATATATAAATCTTTGCAGTTAGCATTTTCTTCCAAGTTCAAAGAAAATCATTATAGCCGTTTTCGAGTAATAATTGCAAAAATCTTATAAACCTTAGATGTTGTACTTCCGGTTTACCAATATGCTTCAAATTTGGAATTCTAGCAAAGATGCTATTTTAACTTAATATTTTATAGGTTACAAGAGCATAAATAACGTTTTGGAGTGATACTTTAAAGGAAAGGCTGTTGCTCTACTTCTATAGAAACCTCCCAAAAATAATTTTCACTAGAAAACTGCTACAAGTGGGAGGCATTTATGAGTGTGGATAATTTATGAAATTTAAAGAAAATTTATTGGTGTCATTTTTTTAAGAAAACCGCTAAAAACTGTTAAAAATAAAAAACATTCAGTCGCACTTCCTGTTCATGGATTTTGACCAGAACTTTATAGTCAGATGTGGTGATTGATACTTAAGCGGAATATCAAGTATTGTGCTTCCTGTGATTTACAGATCATGAGAAAGTAAAAAAATGGCATCTAGATGTTCAATCCTTGTAGCCATCGAAATAAACAAAGCTAAAATGGTTTGGGCATTTTCTAAGGATGGATGAAAATAGGATCCCACAAACAGTGTATAATCGGAAGGTGAAATGAAAAGGGGAAGACCCAGTAGAAGATGGAGAAATGGTGTTAATGAGGTCATGATAGGATACGATCTTAACAAAAGAAGTCGCAGACGGCAGAGAAAAAAAGGCAGTTTTTTCAGCTTGTTTGAGAGGAACTATGTTATGTAGAAAAAAGAAGTCATTAAGACGAATTATTCTACTTAATTTTCTATTCCAAATATTTATGAACTCGTATATTTTAGTCTTCTTTATAACCTTAGAATTATCGAACTAAGAACCAATAAGTGTACGGATATTCTAAAGTCCTCTTTATACTTACTCGAATTATTACGTAGTATTCTTCCTTGTACTGGCCTTGAAATTATAAATATTGAAACATTCAGGAACAGTAACTGTAACAAATTACAGAATTTATAGTTTTTTTTTTTACAATATTTTGAATATTGCGTCCATCTGGAAAAAGAGCAAAAGAAAAACTAAAATCTAATGAAATTATGCTGTTGACATGCTATTTTTTTAGTAACTAATTGGCATACTATTGTAGGACCGTTAGAATTATAGAATTAATTATGTTAGAATTCTAAAATCTTTTCTAATATCCACATTTGCTCACTCTTTCCCTTCTGGATCTTCCCATAGATCTTTTCCAGTAGTCCATTTCAGTGGATAACGGAAAATTATTTCTTTTTTTTCCATTCAAAATCCATGTATCTGCACCATACATCAATCTCTAAAATTGTTCATGTTAGATGTTTAGTATATTTCTAGTCATTTTTGCTCCAAAGCACTGAATCACGTAAACTCTTAAACAAAGTAATTAACAAATTAAACAATCCTCCACTTTTTTTTCTGAACCTTCTTTACGATCGACTAAAGATCCTAAATATTTGAAACTGTTGGTCATCTTCAGCTAACTTGCTTGCAGCTCTAACCTACTAGATTGTCGCAGACAATTTCTTGGGATTAGCAACCCATGGGTCATCGTAGCTTATTATGCCAACATATCAAAACAGTACAGACCACAATTTTTAAATCAAGGCCACATTAATAAAACACAGAACGGACAAGTAAAATACACAAGTACAGTAGCTACAGTTCTTGTACACAAGTACAGTAGCTACGGTTCTTATGCACAAGTACAGTAGTTAAAGTTCTCCAACATCCTGGTCGGTCCTCCAGGGTGGAGGTTGATGAGAAAGGACAGCTCCTCGTCTATCCTAATGTACATAAAACTACTCAAAGAACACATTGACTAAGCAGTTGATCGACTACTACGAACTGCGGTCTCTAATGGCTGCTGGTAGAAAAATTGGTTGTCTAATTTTCCTTTATTATTGAAACACGATGGAAAATAATTGAACCTCGCTGGAAATTATAGTGGTAGGGATTTTTGTTTTTAAGACCTTAGCCACCAAAAAAGAGAATAAAGTGAGGAGTCTTTTTAATATGCCTTTACGTCCACCCTGTGACGTCCCATCTACCAGTGTCGTGTAGGAGGCACACTTTCTATATGTTACGCAATATTATTTATTACCTGATATAGAATGCAAGGTCAAAATCTGGGAATCGATCCCAATCCAACAAATCATTCCTTGGCCTGAATGTTCATACCTCTATCTACTCAAATAACAAGTTGCCTGTTTCCAAGTATTATTCCGTTATAAGTGATAAAAGAAGGCTAGTCTTTAAAGGCTTATTTTTTTTCTTTAAGGATAAGGGCCAGGATAGTTTCCGTCAGGAAATGCGTTTTCGCCTCGAAAACTACCCCCAACGATTTTTCTTTTAGCATGGAATGTTAACTGCATATATGAATAAATCTATCACTTTTTCAGTTCCAGATAAATTGATTTTAGTATCTTGTCTGTATCGTTACACATTTCGCTAAATTGTCAATTTTTTCTATTGTTTTTTTTAGGATATTCGAAATTTTAGTTTATTTGATATTTTTGCCAATGCCTGCAATGGTCTACAATCTAAGATTTAAATGTAAACATAAAGTAGGAAATCATTTAGGGGATAGTGCACTGCGTTGTGGAAGATCTATTAATCCCCGCGCCAAGCCGTCCACCTGATGTTCTGTCGTTAAAGGCAACACTGTACATCACAAAGTAGTTAACTATAGAGACTTCTAGGCAGAAAAAAACCGAAGGCAGCATTGCTGGACTCGGCCAGGAACCTCCATGCATAGTAGTCCATGGACTCGACTAGGGACCTCCATGCATGGTAGCCCAGGGCGCTACCACTGAGCAAGTGTATACTAAAGGAAACCAATTGTTTAAGAAACATTTTAGTGTATAATGGTATAAAAACAAAGTGCCTATGTTCCAGTTGTATTAAATAAAGATTCTAAGAATGTATTTTTTTTTTTTTTGGCGCTAAGAATAGTTTGTACGTACATTAGGGAACCTCAAAACATATCCGGTGAAAATTCAATTATAAAAATTTGACTCAATCGCAAAAGTAAAAAAGGGTACAAAAACAACAAAAATAGTGTATGTTATTGGGCAAGAAAATCTTTTCTTCATTGCACCCAATATAGTTTGGCGTCTGTCTGGGTCACACAAATTGCACACTGTGACGGCACATCCTTGCCAATATTACCGTGTGTCACGCTATTAGTTCTCTATTTATACTCTCCTTTTTGTGTAAAGCGGAAAAAAATATACATACATTGTGTGAACAACTGTTTCAGTAGTGGTGTGTCTTTCTTCAATTATCAACACCATTTTCCTGCCATTATAGGCAGAAGAAAGATACACTAAAGATGCAAAAAAGTACCAGAAACTTTTACAACAAATCAAAATAAAATTGGAAACAAATATATAATATTAATTCAGGGGTTTGAATAATAATAATAGGGAATACTAATTAGCTGAGCGATATCACGTTGGACTAGCAACGTGAAGTTCCCGGGTTCGAGCCCAGCTGCCCTTAGATTAACTCTTCCTGGAAGCAGCTTCTATAGAGCACTGTCCGTTGATGGGCAGTGCTGTCTGTAACAAAAGAATACGGTGTGGATGCTGACATGTTCTTGTGAGGGAACTATTCCCGAAGGCAAACCTACCAACTCCCGCCCACCTTAGAAGAAATGTTTGGAAAAATCTATATCTTCGCTGCTAACTCGCGAGCCCCACGAGTCCTCCTCAGCACGTGAGTGCAGAGCAAGCTCTGCCGGCTGACTCACGTTCCCGTGGTACAATTTTGTAGGTGTGCCTGCTAGAAACTCCTACTTAAAAGCCTAGAATGGTCACCGGCCCGACCTTGGACAGGCAGCCTGCGGTTGGACCTGTCCATAAGCCTACTGTTTTGGTACACTCTCCTGCCATTCAGACGAAGCGGGTATACCGTACCCAATGGAAGGTTGACAGTACATTGAGAAGGCTCAGGTGTGCCCATGACCGGGCCGGCTCTAGAATTTTTATCGCCCCGTGCAATCCATCCATTACTTGCCGCCCTAGCACCAACTCAAATTACAGTACGAATTTTGAAAACCATTATGTTCAACATTACTTTTATAACCATTAATAATAATTCATTGTTAAATGTTAAACAGAATATTCATATAATAAACCATCGACTACATCAATTAAATGAAGTGTAATCATAAGTTATTATTTGCATGTGTGGAATGACATTCACTCGACAACGGTGTGAACTGCTGAGTTCCACTTAACTACTGGCTGTACACGTTATAGTTTTGACACTATTTCCACATTATTTTAGTTATAACTTAATATTGGTTTTGGTATATACCGACTAAAAATTCACTTTTCTAGCTTTTACCATAATCAGAATTCAGTTCTGCGTAGTATAATTTTTGACTGATTTGACGTCATAGTTGATAGATATCATAGCCTGCCCTTCAAAAAAAAAAAAAAAGATTTATGAATGTAACAGTCACTAACACTGAGCAAAATTAACTTTACTTCACAAACCGCTCGAAAACAACTAAAAATTTCTATAGATTACAGTATTGAGAGCAGTTACCGACTGTTACTCAAAGTGAAATTCCGGATATTACAATATTACATTACTGTTAAATTGTTGCATATGAAATTATTATTATTATTTTTGTAATTATTTATTTTTTTTACTTTTTCACTTTCATTTTGACCTCCAGATAGAGCCGGCCCTGCCAATGACCGTAGATATAGACGCGCCTTAAATTAAACAATAAACAAAATTAGAGAAACTAAAAAAAAAATCTGATAGTAGTTTACCTATTACATTTTAATTTAGGTGGAAAATATTTAGAAACGGTATTTTTTTTGCTTGGCAAATAAAGCAATAAAAAGCGAATGCCTTTGTCGGCACTTACAATCGATTTTTTTTCTTTTATTATATAATAAGCCTTTGTTATTCACAAAATGTCGCAACTTTATATTTTTAGTATTTTCCTTCAGTTCAATTGCATACAGTGTATGTGCTTGGATTTGAGTATAAAAAAACAGTATTTTATTTGCATTCATTCTACCGATATTTCGTCGTCGTCCATTATCAGTAGAAAATTCATTATTTCCAGATCGAATTATCTTCAGTAAGTTATTTGTAAGATACTTTTTTCTTTATATGTTCGATTCTGCTTTACCAAAATAAGTTTTATTTTTTAATATTACACTGATAACAATGAGGAAATATTTATAAAAATATGATCATCTTAACTTCCGGGACTTTATTTCTTGAAAATTTTGAGCGGGCCGTTAATTTTATAGTGAACCATGTTTTTCTAACTTGAAGCAAGCAGGAAACATAATGGAATAAAATAATTTTAAATAACCCTAATAACTTTGACCCATTTCTCCCTCCACCTTTATTACTATTTTTTTAAAGATGGATCTATTGAAAGAGAGAATGAACCTAGTGTAAAACTGGTCTGAAAAGAGCTGAATGACTCTCTCACTCTCCCACTCCAGCCGAGTAGCCGAGTAAACAACTGAAGAGATGAGTCTTTGTTTTGAGGTTTTTATCAGTTTCACCAGGCCAATACTATCCTAACATTTTCTAGATTAGTAGTACAGGATAAAAATGCTATTATTCTAGCATTGTGTTTTTCTAACGATGTTTGGATTCAACAAATTTGCCATCAAAAAAATGGTAATCTAATTAAAGTTAAATGATAAAAAAACATAACCTATAAGATTCCCGTAGAGGTAGCGTAACCATTCGCCCTGGACTTTCCGGAAGGGTCCTGAAATTAGTCCCCGGATTTACAATTTCTGTTACATTAAGGTATTAAGTTTCGTTTTCTTGTATGAATATATCACGTGACTTAACACTAGAAAATGAATTTATGAACAGATGAAATTTCATATACTTTAAACGCTATGTGAAATCTGAAAAAATTGACACGATCGTAATACATCTTTTTGCAGTAGAGGGATAAATAATGATCTTGAAATGGATTAATGAACAAACAGCAATTGATTTGAAATTAATTGAAATTTTTAACCATTTTATGGTTAAAATCACTTTATGGATAATTATGTTCCTATTCAGGCTTTAAAGAAGATTGTGGAATTTGCTTTTTGCGTGGCTTTAGTGAATGTTGCCACCAAACGCGTTTTCTATTCTTATTAAAAATTTATGGCCTCTGACAAATTAATCACAATTTAGGTTGTGACAAAAATTAACAAATTAAAAGAGAAAGCTACGATTATAGCTAAGCGTAATTTTGAGCGAAATTCAAGAGAAGGTTAAAGAAAAAGACACTAAATAGGGACGTATTTCTTAAAAACGTTTACTCTGCTGATAAATATTAATAAAAAAATGTAATTAGCATAAATTAATTTATTTTTTATTGTTTTATTTAAGGAGCAACTCTATGGTGGTTGGCGCCTGGAGCGATCTCATTGTACTGGCAGCCTTTAAAGGTTTGTATTATCATTAGGTTTGATAGTCATTATTTTCGTTTCTTTGTTGACTTTTCTATATTTCTCATCTTCACCCATATGTGCCTAATGCCTATAGTTCTATTTTGTTCGACACTGTTATGTTTCTTACTTTTTTTGCATGTAAAATCCCCTGAAGAAGGCAAACAATGTACGCTGAAATCTTATTCAATTAAAAAAGGCAAAACCATATAAAGAAAAAAAAAATGAATCCTTCAGTGTTTTCTTCTTTTACTCCTTGCCCCTCCATCCCACTGCACCAGGTCGAAAAGCCAACAAGAATTTTTCCAAGTAATTTGATAATATTTTAAATTGTTTAATTGTTTTCCACAGGTACTCTGTCCCGGATTGTACCGATGACAAAAATTGGTCACCCTAGCTTAGAGGGAAATGGTGGTCCTGTCACTTCTTCAAAGATCCTCAGCTTCATATCACGAACAACTTAACACTGGATACCTCCAACGTTCACACATCACACATCAGGAATCCTGCAGAGACGGCGCAACAATTTTTGTTTTATATATGCACACATACATACGCTCATTAACAATTACATAATGAAGAATTCACGGAGATACATACTATGTGCAAACATACTGTCACTTAAAGGGACATGAAATGTTTTTGGTGTGTTGTATGTTTGTAGTAGCACGAGCGGTTTAGTAAAAGGGCTTGTAAGTATATAATATGTTTAAGAGAGAAGTATCAGTAATAAGAAGGTAGTCACCACTGCTGACTATAAATATATTATATTGAAATAATAACTACAAGTTATTTGCAAGATATTATCAACTTATTAATATGCACTGATGCTAGAGAGAGCGAAAAACAAGTGTTCTGCTTCTGAGTGTCTACAACCAACTTCTTGAAAGAATGACTTCTAATTGTTCGTTCAAATCCTCCCCTGTGAGAAGAAGGGGTAGGGCAATGCTATCAAGTTCATGAACTCTAAAAGACAATAGTGAGCTTCTACCTAAAAGGTCCTTTTGCAAGGGAATTGTCACATATTCTTGATATTTTTTATTTTTTTCAAATTAATATATTTTTATGTTTCTTGCATCCATCACAGACATAATTAATCTTTCAGCTTGCTTTTGGCTATAAAAAATCAGTACCATCTCTACAAACATTCAACATGTAAAGATAAGGAGAACGAGGATGAAATGATTAGGTATAACTCACCTGGATGTACATGCTGAAGACGTTCCTGTATTAAGAGATGCATTGCAGTTACAGGTCAGGTTATATACACAATATTTATGGATAATTACTTCCTATATAGTAAAACATTTTGTTCCACTACTTGCGGATAAACATTGTATTAAACAATATACAATACAATAATGTTTAGCTTTCCTTTAAGTTATTCTGTACGTATATATGGACTTTCCTAGTTACGTACAGTACGTACGTATTGGAATAAAAAGGAACACTTCTCATAGAATATTTGCCGGGGGGTAAAGATAATTGACTACCTAATACCGCATTATAATCATTTATATTTTATTTCTTGAACGCATGCAATTCTCATTGCCATTTTTATTATAACACTAAAAAAAAAAAGAACTATTGTGAAATATTTGTACAAGTTTCTGTTACTGCAATTTACAGAATCATTATTGCAATATTTCCTTCAAATTTGGAATTGTTACTGAATGTCCAGCTTCAATAATATGTCGTTGGGAAGAACGACAACTGTATTTAATAAAACGGCACTTTTGAAGGAAGCATGACCTCGATCATAACTACTTACTTCATTCACGACTTACAAACAACTATATAGACATTCGGTAAAAACAAATTTTCTACTCATAGGGAATCAAAACTTGTATTTCTGATGGCAAATCAGAATCAAAACTTTGGCATGATCGCAATACAGCAGTCCCTTACGGCAGTAAGAGGAAGTAAAAATGTTATGTATTTATAGATACTTTATTATCACTACAGTATATTTTTGATCAATAATTGTATAATGATATTATTGGAATAATTATTTTTATATTAAATATGAATTTTATAATAATAATAGTAAATAATTGATCTTTTAGGTTTTCCCGCGGCCATTTCGTTGAAAAAGTTTCCGAGATGAAACTACGTCAGTGGTTAGCTAAAAACCGACGTTTCAACCATGTTACAATGAGCCTCTTACAGGGTCGTTACACCTCGAAAGCCAATAAGGACTCTGAAGCGTCTCATGCAACATGGGGAAACATCGGTTTTTAGCAAACCACTGACGCGGTTTCAACCCGGAGATGCAAGTGTTTTTCACTAAATAATTATTTTTATCGTAAGTATAGGAATTTAAATTAAATAATTTACCAAGTTCTGTTTTATTATTTTGATTAACTTTATACAAGAAAGTTTCTATAAATGATTTATGTTCGATATTAACATTGTTATCATTTTTTGAAAGAAAATTCATTGCGTTAATTTTCATTTTTCATAAACCCTTCAAAACATTCTCTAAAGTGTATTTTAATGTTCTTGGAATACACTTTGATTATGAAGAAATTCGTTAGAAATATATTTCATAAATTATTAATCGTCATCATTTTCAACCATTTCTCTGACTTCTGGTAGTTTTATAATTTGAAATTCACTTTCAGAAATTTTTTGGATCGTTTGAAAAATTCACTGAATTATTTGGAAATTCAATACTTGTTGATTAAGCGAAAAATTTGGTATATGTTTCGGGGACTTGAAACAGGCTTGTTATATTTGAAAAATACTTTCCAGGGAATTCAGGAAAGTTTGGTAAATATTGCCTGATTATTTCAAGAGATTTAAGAAATTCTGGAATTTTCGGCAAGCTTGCTGTGGTAAATTTAGGAAATTGTATCAATTGTAACATTTCTTCGTTGGAAAATTCAAGAAATTCTGGAAGTACTGCTGATATTTGTTTTATTTCTGCTGAGGTTAAATTCATGTTTGTTTTATTACTGGTAGTTTGTGGTTTGATAGTCTTGTCAATAGTACTTGACAGCTCTACTTCGGATAATGCAGGCATTATTTTTGGAACCTGCGGCAATGTTTGTTTGGGAATATTTCGATTCTTTGAATTAGTTGAATGTTTTTTATGTGAATTAGTTGCAAACATTTTCTTTCTAGGGTGTTTATTTAATAATGAAGTTGATTTTGTATGGGCATCGGGAATCGCTGATTTACACCTGATGTTATTTGAATAATGTTTGCAGTTTAGATTGTTTTCCTTAGGTATTTGTTTGGAATTAGTTAAGTTATAGCCGTTTTGTAGAAGGCTGGATCTATCTTTAAATGTTTTCGTAAATATGTTTGACGTTTTAATTGGACTTCCAGGTTGATTAATCTCTGCAGCATAATGCAAACTTTTTTTTTTATCTAAAATGATTAAAAATTTAAATTACTTTGTAAATTGTTAACAAGTAAAATTATGCAATAATGCTAGAAATAAAATTTAATGTTAAAAATAAAGTAAAAGTATTTGTTGTAAATAGAAATACATTCCTCCTTTCATCTTAATCTTTTAATATTTCACTTCAGGCGAATTAAGGGAGATTTTGTTCTAGAAAAGCGGGCCAGTGCTTTCTCAAATGGAAGTTTATTATATCTAGAGATTATGTTGGGACGCGACTAATTTTTTCAGTTAATTAATTATTATTTGTCTTTTTAGACATCATTAGTCACAATTAGGAGATCTTATACTCTTCATGCTACAGATCTTGATTGATACTAACGATTAGCAAACAAATGAAACTTATCGTGAATGTTAGAATTTCAGAATGGCTCGCGCAATATTGGGTTTTCTCGGCTTATCCAAATCTGTGGGCATTTACTTAAAATATTCCAGTATTTTTTCCTAAGCTGGTACAATTTAGTTCTTAGGTGTATAGATAGAGCAACTATAGAAACCAGAATTGTGATCTAGAAGATCAATTGTGGCTTCTCTGAGCGTCAGATTTTATAGAATATAATCTCTGTTATGTGTAGAACGTGTAACTGGCAGCATATAGGGCAGTTATCTCTGTATGCCCTTATGTTATTGAGTGAGTATTGGTAGCTTCAGTAAACGTACTGTTTGTGTTTATAGTCTGGAATAGACCCGTATCTTGTTCACTGGTTTATACAAACAAGGCTGGGAAAATTAAATTTATCTATGGTTTACGGAGTCGAAATCTATTTGCGATATAAGTTAAGACCATTCACTCCAAGAGGTGCTTTATAAATGAGAAGGAACTAGATGAGTTCTTCCGCACTGTGGTAAGCTAAGACACTTCCGGATAAAGTATGTCAAGTAAAGTTCTGAGTTCTCACATAGGCGTGCGTGAGTCTGAGAAAACATATTCTGAGCATGCTAATGGTTTCGCGGTGAACTCAGAAACATATAGACGACCAACCCTTATGTTAAACTCTCAGATATACAGACATCTCTACCTGTACGTTACCTAAGATATCAGAGCAGGGTTAGCAGTTCCTTCTACCACAGTGTCCTCATCAGTACAGACTAGGAAAGTCAAGTCCCGTCTGACCCCTTACGAAAAGAATTAATTAAGTTAGCGAGGGAGTTTTCCATTGAAAAAATGTAGAATCATCAACCTTCAACAAAACAATACTTAGCCAGCTTATTCATACATGCCCTCTATTAGCATTACACTACTCTTTCCTTTTGTCTTTCTCTTGTTTAACTGTAAATTCCTTGCAGTATCCCACAGATCGCAGAAGTAGAAGATTAATATGGAAATTCGAAGGCGTAGTGATTGTATCCTTGGAGGGAAAAATTTGGGAGCGTTCTCAAAGTAATTCCATTTTTTACTTCCTCCTGATCTTAGTAAAAGGAAGTCTTGGGATCGTGTGATATTTTCGAAATTGAATTTTCAACGGAAATTCATATTTTGATGTCGTCCTCTAAATACAGAAAGAGTTGTTAACGAATGGCCTGTATGTGGGCGTGTCTGTCTGTATGTTTGTAAACATATCTCAGAAACGAAAAATCAGGGAGCTCCGAGTTTGTATTCATTTAAGTACCACCACCGCACCGCATCTGTCACGAAGGTTTTGGGCAAAATCCATCAACCTGAAGGGCAACTTTACTGATTATTTTCTTTACTTTCTGAATGCACCTCTACTGAAGTTTCTGGGGTGAAAGGGGAGCTTCTAGTACATCTTCTGACCGACTGCAATTCTATGATCCGAAAAGATTTAGATGACTAAGTACATACCGAGGATCTGAAGAAGATACAAATTTACATTGCATGTAATAAATTCCAGCTCAAGAAATTTTTGAAAGTTATGCTTTGGATGTAGAGGAGTCTCCTTAGCTAGGGCACTAAGAGGGTTCTATTAGTGTATTTTTTCTCAGGGGGAATAAAATCTGGACTCATTCTCAAGATAATTCCAGTTTTCTTTGTAAACTACTTCGCTTTAGTTGTTAATATTAGAGTTTAAAGGGAGTGACTATAGAAGGCAAAGTCTATAAAATCTACTGAGGTTCATCTGAGTGTGTCTGTATGTTTGGACATAGAATCTAGTTGTCTTAATTTTACAATATATAAGTAGTGTAATTCATGAGTATGAGCGCGTGGTTGGCTGGAATTGTCAGCAGGACTTATCAATTAGCTCTGTAGGCTCCTGGGTGTCATGCATGAGAGTTGGAAGTGCCAGCGTAAGGTTATCAACAGAAACTGCTATGAACTTTAAAGAAGTAGGTAATCCCACTTCTTCTACGATGTACAATTTAGTCCAATTTTTGGGGCAGCTAAATATGCATTTTTAAAACAGTTTTTATCTGACAAACTTGTGCTACAGGACACTTTAGAAACAAGCATGTTATACTTCATACTTCAACGGGGTCATAATCATAAATGTAATAAATAAATTTTTGGTAAACAATAAAAAATTATAAATTACCTGCTTTTAACAACAGATGTTCTCCACCTGAAACATTGTTCAAAATGATGAAAATTAAAATTTTCTTGAAAATTAAATGCATATTTAAAAAAAAAAATGATTCAATTAGAAAAGAACTGCAATGTTTTATCACTTTTAAACACCAAATGGCTGTGGCTATTGAAGGAAATATTGCGATGAAAATAAAAACATTGAATACATTACAAAACATTTCATTGTTTTAGATCAGTAATAAAATTTATTACAAAGCAAGTTTATGTTGTTTATTTTTTAGGATTATTAGAAATTAGTTTATTATTTTTATTTGAAAATCTTAGTTCATTTACAGTTATCAAATTTAACGTCTTTTCATATTGACACAGATAATAATAAAAAATATTAAATTGTCTGAGAAAAACCAGAAATATATTAGTAAAACCCAGGAGTTTTATCTTCAGTTATGTAGTATATTATTTCGATCGTAAATTAAAAAAAAAAAAAATGGTGTGAAGCATTCACACAACTTTCTCATATTACAATAATTATTACAATCTATCAGTCTGACGTCGCAGATTTCCCAGAACCAGCCTAAATTTAAGGCATATGTGCAGTTTGCCTTTCAAAAAAAAAAAAACTAAAAATTTGTTGGAGTCATTTTAGAGAAAAATTCCGACAAACTTGGAAAACAATTCTGTAAACATTTTAGTGTCTTCCATTAGTGAGAAGAATATAATTTAACATTGAAAATCAGGCGGAAATGTCATTAATTTGTTCTTAGTTATTATTACCATTCCATAAAGTTGCACTTTATGTTTAAGGGAAAAATTCTTCCTTTAGATGTTTTGTTCACATAGAAACAATCATACATACGCAGACCATTAGCTAGAAAGATTAATTTTTACTTTCTCCTATTGTTCGTAAGGTAGAAGTATAGCGAAACAAAACTTCTGAAAATAACAAATATATTAAGAAAAAATTAAAAGATAATTTTATGTAAAGTTAAATGCTTACATAATAAAAATCCAACCTAAATTTGATCCTAGAACGCATTCTATTGGAAGAGAATAGAAATAAAAACTGATTATAATCTTGTTAGGCGCTTAACTTTTATTTTAATTAAAAAATTCAATTGTCTTTTATTTTACAATAGATTAAATTTAAATTTTCAATAATTATTATTAGAATAATCCTTTTATTAATCTACAAATTATTAATGATCTAATTGAAATGTGTATCAGCATCTGGTACAAAGTTTGGAAAGCTTTAGATAATAAAAAAATTATTTGCTTATATAATTAAATGTCTTAACGAATTAAAAAAGATAATAGTGCAGAAATTTTAAAGGTAAAATAGTGTCATAAAACACATTTTAATTTATTAAATGTTATTTGAAATTCCTTGAAACTTCACATTACAAGTTAGTAGTGCGGGTTGGTATATGCTTCACTGTTTCAGGAATTTTGCAAACTTCACCACTGACTCAAATTACTATTATTATTGTTTGCACATGCCATTGGAAGGAAATAACTACAACTTAGAGACTTAGTCAATCAAGTCTAAATATTTAAAATACTACGAAGGCTGCAGTCTGTCTCGAGAAAGAGTGGTCCTGGAATGTTTCCAACGTTGACTTTGGCCATCCGCCAATATGACGATTGAATTAGTATTTTATGATGTGTAACGATTTGCGTTAAGGTTGATACAATTAATATAGCTCCCTATTATTCACTAAATTCAGCTTAATCACTATTTACTGGTGATATATAGCAGCTACATGGTTATGGCTGAAGAGTTATGTAATGGCTGCTAGCGCAGTAAATCTGGTAATAAGCGCTGTACTTAAATTTATTATTATTTAAGGGGCGTCAACATCTGCGATCACTGGCATCAATCAGGAGCCTTTTCAGTGCACTGCCGGCCACCGGACAATGTTTTCTCGCTGAAGACAACACTTCCCATTACCGGACAGTGAGCTGTAGAGACTCCTAGGTGGGGAATGTCTAAGGGCAGCACTGCTGGATTCGACATTGTATACGTATTACATTGATTCAGATATAATTATTCATTTTTCCAGAGAGTAAATTTCAGGTTTGCCTATATGAGTTTGACCACTGAACAAGAATTGTAAAAGCTTTTTGTCTCTTGTGATAAAATTAATTATTTTCAAAAACAGCTAAAACATTTTTAAAAAATCTGGTGTGAAACCATAAAAAAAAGTGGTAATGTTATACTTTTACACCTGAGCGGACTTGTGTAGAGCGTCCTCCTTGAACAACCAAGAAAGCTTGTATAGCTTTAAACTTAAGTTTGTGTGTCTAAATTTGAATCACCTCTGATAGAACTCTCAAAACCATCATAAAAATAATTTTTTGGGGAAAAACTGTTTCAAATAAAAGTGATACTTTTTAATCTGTGCAAGGCGCATTCCAAATTTAAAGAAAATCGTATTGGCAGATTCCGAACCAATTCCAAACACAATAACTACACTGTAAAGCCCCACTCTCTGTTAATTGATTTTCTTTATATTTGGAATTCTAGAAATGCTTATATTAAAGAATTCTAGAAAGTTTATATTAATTATGTAGGTGATATTTTTTAGAGAAACTAATCTATCCGCAGAACACCACAGAAATCAATTCTCCCGGAAAACTGTATAAATAAAAGTGAGAGGTATATATGTATGCAGATAGTATATGAAGTTTAAAGAAAATCTTTGGAGCCATTTTCGAGAAAATCGCCAAAAACTAAAGAAAAAAAATCACTAAATAAAGTGCAACTTTCGGTTGATGGCTTTTGTCCGAAATCTTCATGTCCCAGATCCTGAATCGAATAACACGTTCAAGCTTTCTGCGACATTTCGTTTTTGAGATATGAACACACTAATACACATAAACAGACGTCCGCTAGAAACTCTTTTTGCACAGGATTAAGAGAAAGTAAATAAAAAATGTTCTTTTTTTCAGGAGCACCCTAATAAAATGTATTTCTTCATTGAAATTTCAAAAGTTTTTGTCACATTCGGAATACTTCCTCAGCTGTAGCTTGGAAAGAACTTAGGCCATTAACCTTTAGGGTTTTATTATTTGTTTGGCTTTAGCTGGTGGATTAGACCCAGGACTGGATTTCCGTCACAGATCAGATTTTGTTGTGATCGTTTTTTTGTGTATCATTATGAACGCAGAAGAGGCTTTAGATAGCTCAGGATTGTCCCTAACAATAATAATAGTGATGGAACTGTCAAAGAAAGTAAAAAGGTTGTTAAATAATAAGTAATAATATTCTTATTTCTTTTTAGTTCTTTATTATTTATTGTTAATTATAACAATAAACTATCTTCATAATAAAAGTTTCTATTATAAAATCTTTAACAATAAATTCTTTCTAAATTTTATTTTTATTAAATAAAGGAAGAAATCAATTATTTTATTTCTAATTTTAGTTGTTTTTTTCTTCTCTTTTTACCTAAAGTTTTTCTTGTTTATTTAAAAATTATCCAAGTTAAAATATCTGTAAAATAAATAAATAAAAACCTGTCATATGAACAACCTTCTTCAACGACACAACTCCACATCTACATATCGGCCTCCCCAACCTGTCTCGTCCAAAGTACGCGATCTTATGCGGCTGCCTTCTAATTACGAAAGCCGAGTATGTTCCCGACATCACTCAACTACCGTCCAACCATCGTCCAGCTTAGGCCTGCCCACACGCCTTGATCTAAACAGCTGGCTCATCATTAGTTTTTTTGAGTAATGCCATCCTTGCCTTTTCTTACTACATGCCATGCCCTATCTATGTCGACCCAGCTTTATGAACAGAATTATGTCCGGGTGCTTTGTGATTGTGTACTGAAACCACCATAACTCTGTTGAACATGAATTATATTATACAATAGCTCTAACTGCCTTCATGTTCAGAATGATGTATAAGAATGTATGGTAAGGAACAGTCTAATTCAGCGATTACTGGACTGGTAGCTTAGTCAATGTGTCCAGTAGGAATTTACTATTCGGTACTATCATAAGAGATAGTATTGAGATGTGTTGTTCGATAGCCAGATATATGGTGATTATCACTGCTTGAACAGAGAATAAACTAATGAAACGGTTGCTTGGTCCCATAGCAGGTTCAATAGTTCAATGAGGGAGAAGGACCTTTTGTAATGGCGATGTTTCTGAACTTGGACAGTTGCTGATAAGGCTTTTAATTAGATCATCATGCATATTTTTACATACTAAAAGGGGTTTATAAGGATAATTATTAATATTTTAAATTTAAATCATTGGTTAAATGAAAGAGAATTGAATTAAATAGATAAGCGCTTTACAAAAGTGAAAGGAGATTAAAAGCATTTTTTTATTTTGCATTCTCTTCCAGTGGATTGCGTTATAGCATCAAATTTAGATCTTATTTTATTACATAAGCATTTAACTATATCACTATTTATTCATCTTATTACTTTTTCAAATACTTTTTGTAATATTATTTTGAGAAGTTTTGTTTAAACACTGGTGACAAATACTAATACAATATAGACAATTCAATAAAAACGTATTTTTCTTATTCATGGGACCTCAAAACATTCATCACCCAACAGTGAATTTCGAAAATTTGCCCCTATCGGTTTACTTTCATTAACAGCAGTTAGAGAAAAGGAAAAAAAAGTTTCTAGCAAATGAGTGTGTGTGTGTGTGTGTGTGTGTCTGTGTTCATATCTTTCTTTGTTCTTGTATGAACAAAATATTTAAAAAACGACGGAGTTTTCCATCAGCTTAAATTCCAACTTCACATAATAGATTTCACTATTATTTGGAACATTTTCCTAAGAAAAAAACCAAAGTTTAGATTGGCTCTAAGGTATCAGTGACGCCAGTCTAATGGAATGAACTAATTATAATTCAAGAAAATTATGCGAATGTTTCCCGGCCAGATCCTATCAGATTTTTAAAATTGATTTTCCACCGGAAATATGTGTTTTGAGGTTTCGTGTGCACGAAATAAATGTTTTTACCGATGGCCTATCTGTATATTGTATGCCAAACGAAAACTCGCAAGAAACTAAAATTTGATATTTATTTTTAGCTATCACCACCGCATCTGACACGAACGTTTTGAGAAAACTTCATCAACCGGAAATGCGACTTGATTGAATATTTTTTTCAGATTTCTGCGATTGATTTTCTTCAAATTTCACCAACTATCTACACAAATGAATCCCCATCACTTTTATATGCACCATTTTTCCTGGAATATTGACTTTTTGGGGGATGCAGGGGATACAGTAGCTTCCCCATAAAGTACACTTCAGTATAATATATAAATTCTATGGTTATATAATATTAATAAACATTATGTGCGTTGGTAGAAATCCAGTTTAAAGATAATCATTAACCGGAAATGCGACTTTACAGAATAGGTTTTTGAGGTTTTTGGGAATTATCTCGAAAACAACTATACCGATTTCCTTTAAACTTGGAATACAAGCTGCACAGATATAAACGTATCATTTTTATTTGAAACATATTCCCCCTCCCCAAAAAAAGATTTTTGATTGCAGTGCGTAATTTTTGGCATTATATTTCAAATGTCATATGCAGTAAGTAAGTATAGTGTTTTTGTTTCATACTACTGGGCCACAATATAATCACTTCTATACCTGCCAAGGTTAATAGGCAGATACTTATCCTCCCACCACCTATATATTATTACGTCAGACATATATGTATTTTTTTTATTTTAAAGAAAATGTCATTGGGTGTGAGAGAAAGTAGTGTGAGTGTTTTACATGAAATTCTTTTTAAATTTACGATCGAGCGTAATAAATAAACTATTTGAAGATAAAACTGCTGGGTTTCCAATAAATTCGTAGTTTTCATTAGATGTTTAATATTTCTATAAAAAGTGTTAAATTTAATTATTGAAAAGGAACTAAGCTTGTCAAATGGTTAATAAATTAATTACAAATAATCATAAAAATTAAAAGCATAAAATTGATTTGTAATAATTTTTTATAACCAAGCTAAAACAATGAAACATTTGTTTTACAATATTTTGTATTGTATTTAATCTATTTATTTGCCAAAAAAACATGATTACAACGTCAGTAGTGGTTTGTATAAATTATTATAAAACGGAGAAAACGTTTGCAGTTCTTTTCCAATTTAATCATTTTTATTAATTATGCATTTAATTTTCAAGAAAATTTTGATTTTCACAATTTTCAACTATGTTTTAGGTGGGGAAAATTTATTATTAAAAAAAGGTAATTTATGATTTGTGATTATCTTTTTTTTTTTTTTTAAATAAGAAATATTTATTAAATATAAGATTTGGCTCTGTAATGTCATGAAGTATGTCAATCCTGTTTGTATTGCCTGTTTGTAACAAATGTTTCGTCAAGTAAAAAATATGGTGAAAAAAACATCAAATTTAGGCCAAAAGAACTAGACTAAATTGTAGTTTGTAGATGGGACTGGACTAATTACTCCTGGGTGCTTGGTGCTTGGCGGTTTCCGAGAAGATCTTAGGGTAACTCAGACAGTTATGCATAGTAAGCTGTAGAGGTGGTTACTACTTGGGTTTAGCGTATCCATAGTTCAAATCTTAGTTGAGCAGTATCGACACTTAAATTATTTACATATTGTTCAATTTACAGACTTACTGAAAAATTCAGAGACCCACAATAGATCTTAAAAAATTTGAATTCTACCAACATTCTTTTACAACTATAATAAACAAATACTAATACTTCACAAAAAATTCTGGTGTGAAACACTCACGCGGCTAGTGGGGGGAAGGGGACAAGTACCTACCTACCAACCGAGGCAAGTGGAGAAGGATTACTTTATAGGTAGGCCAATAATATTGAACGAACACATTTGAATTTTAACGTCTCAGATTCCTCACAACTACCTTAAAAACCTTATTTTTTCAGAAAAATGATTCAAACAAAAGTGATGTATATATCTGTACAGTTAGTACGCCAAGATTACAGGAAATGGTCTCACATGTTTTCGAGAAAATTTCAGTAACTCGAAATCTATTCTTTAAAGTTACATATTCGATTAACCGATTTTCTTCAAATTTGGAATTCAAGCAATGCTTCGAATATATGTAGTTTGATCCTTTACTGAACATAAGATTTCAGGAGACCTCTACTTAATGGGTTTCATGCCAGACCCTCCCCTTTGTTGAGGCGGAGACAAAGGAGGATACATCCATTCAACATAAGACAGAATGCTTAGTGTTCGGTCCCGGCACCTTTGAGGGTTAACTTTTCATTCTGCCTTTTATTACTGTGTTATATTTTTATAACTCTGTTTATCGCGCTAGTATTTGTAATCCCTTGCAATTTCTAAAATATTATTTCCCTTTTTCGCTTCATCGCCCGCCTAGTTCCCACGCCTCCCCGCACTTTACCACTCTTTCTCACTTGATGGGGGGATTGTTGGCGCCTTTATATCGCGGAGTTTGCCCATTTCTTACTTTCCCACACCCTTCAGATATCCTCTATTCCTACATAGAATTTCTTCACTTGCTCTCCAGACATTGATGAATGAATTTCGCCAAATTTTGTTGTGCGCCTCTCGAATGTATAAAAGTGTTTATAGCCAGTCTCACCGGCAAAGTGTTCCTTCCTTATACTCGCCAACCAATAACATTTAAATTCAGCACTTTTACCCTTGAAGTACGCCTTCCGCGCCTCTCCAAAGTGCCCGTACCGAGTTGGTGTATAACTCATAAGACTACTGCACCTTGCTACTTTAGGAACAGTTCTTGGAAGAACTCCGCTACTCTAGCTGTTAGGGTTTATCCGCATCTAGGTTCCTTCTATCTTATATATACAAGGGAATTACTCACCGCACCTCCCATCTCTTACTAACAGCTCTATTCTCACTTTCTCTCACACATACACACTCTTTTCCAAAAACACGCAACATAAACACACCCCTTTCTCGCCTGTTTCTTTCTTCTCCCTTTCTCCTTCTTCAACTCACTGATCCTTCAGGTGCTTTCATCACCGCTCCTGTGCCACCTATTTGCAGTAAGGTGAGTGGCATCATCTAATTATCAACTTTTATTAATTTTCTTTTGCAGCTAGATTTTTCGCTCCTTTAACCTTCTCACCATTCGCATCGAGTGTCTGGTTTATACCCAGACATTGGGCTATGAGGAAATTAGGTTTAAGACGTTTGATCGGAACAGGATGTCTGTGGAAGAGCTTAGGCTACTTCTCTTTAAGGTTATAGTTCGATTTGTTCGGACAGCGGTGAATCTGAGTTGGTTAAGCCCGGGTCTAGAGTTTTGTTCTAGACTCGGTTTGTTGTTTGTTTACCTTTGATAGAGCTAGCTATAAGGGCTCAGAGGGGGTGGTTTGGATGGCTTCTTCTCCACAGGATTTGGTCTCTCCCCACAGACGAATAATAATAATAACCCCTCCAAAAATCAATTTTCACAGGAAAATGTTTCAAATGTAAGTGATAGTATACAAATTTTAAAGAAAAAATGGGGGAAAAAAATCAGTAATGTTGCACTTCAGATTGATGGATTTTGTCCGCAATGCTCGTGATGGGTGCGATGTTAGTACCTGAGCGGAATACCTAATTTGAACTTCCTGCGATTTTTCGTTTTAGAGTTATTTTGTTCAAAAACTCATAGATCAAAAACACACACACACACATATATATATATATATATACTCATACCAGAGATCATTCGCTAAAACCAATTTTTTGGTACTTAGGGGACCTCAAGATATGTATTTTCGGATAAGATAACTCTATTTCAAAAATTCGACACGGTCGTAGGAATAAGAGGAAGTAAAAAATGGAATTCTCTTGAGAATGCGTCCAATTTTTTTTCTTCAAAGATATAATGCTCCACATACCCTCGAATATATATTGTAATCGAGCTGGAACAGTCTTTCACATTCAAAACGTTGTTTCCAAAAAATTTATGACTTGAAACGACTCTTAGGGATAGTTATATCTTCCTTCGATACGCAGCTTCTAAATCTTCCCTGCATTATAGGAACGCGGTCCGTCAGCAGTTGTATAATAACTTCTCCATCCCTTCATAGAATGCAAGTGCCATCTTGTTTTAGATCCAGGTTCTTTTGGTAAACTCTGAGTTTAATCCAATCGAGAAAACCTTTAGCATTTTTGTACAAACTGATTTACGCATCAAACCTTTACCGGATATGGCTATATATATATATATGTAATATTTATTTATTTGTTTTGGAACCGGATACAGTTTGTCCGGAGGTGTCAGAGCCGACTTATTTCCCTGTGAAAACTCTCTTAGCTTCTTCCTCATGTCTATATTCTCTTGGAGTGACCGAAAGCAAGACTTCACAGTTAAAGAAAAGAAAGAGAGAGAGTAGCGTAAGGTTGATGATAGATCGGAGCGGCAACACAGGCTAAGTTGATAGAGTGTTGCCTTTTTGAAGTTTCTATGTACTATAACTACAGTTGTAGAGAACTACGTTCCTATATTTGTTTGGGCTTACCCCTCAATACCCTCTTAGTGGTAAATAAGCGAATCTTGACTACCGAAGGTTGGAATGTTGATGTACTGCAACCTTTCCTCTAATGACTTAGGCGGTGCCTAGGTGGATGCCTTAAGCCTGTGATTACAACGAATAGGTTGAACGTTTGTATGTCTCAGAGTCCAGACACATGCACGCCTCAGAACTTTACCTGACATAGTTTGTCCGGAAGTGTGTTAGCTTGCCTTAGTCCGGAAGAACTCTTCTAGTCTCATCCTCATTTCTAAAGCTCCTCTTGGAGAGAGTGGTCTTAGGTAATCTCAGAAATAGGTTCCGACCCCATAAAGCAAGTTACTGCAATTTTATTCCATATTGGGTAACTCTAATTTTCCCAGCTTAGGCAGTGAACGTGACGTGACATCCCTGCGGTCTTATACCAGACTAATAACACAGTCAATGCGTACACCGAGTACCAACATAAGGACCTACAGATATAACGCACATCATAACAAAGTCACTTACACATTCTACACATTACAGAGACTATATTCTATATAATCTGAATCTCAAAGGCGACATAATTGATCTTCTAGACGACAATTATTTGGTTTCTACAGTTACACCATCTACACACCTAACAACTAAATTGTACCAGCTTGGGAAGAAACTGAATGAAAAAATGCTCACAGATTTGGGTAAGCCGAGAAAAAAGATAGGTTCATTCTCAGATTGTTACTTATAGGATGTTTTATTTGTTGTTAATTGTTAATCACAATCAAGACCTATTGCACTACAAGAATAAGATCTGTAATTGAGATTAATGGTAACTAAAAAAGCCAAATAATTATTAATAAGCCGAGAAAATTAGTCGCGTCTCAACATAATTTCTTGATAGACTAAACTTTCTTTTGGGGTCTTGCCCACTTTTCAAGAAGAAACGTTTCCTCAATTTTCCTCAAGATATAAAAACAAAAGATAAGGTAAAGAAGGAAAGAATTTCTGTTTACAACCGACAACTTTTACTAATTTTTCACATCAAATTTATTTTTTACATTATTTATTTACTTTTTAACAATTTACAAATAATTTAAATTTTGAATAATTTTAGGAAACAAAAAACGGAGCTTGAATTATGCTGCAGAAATTCATCAACCTGGAATTCCAATTAAAACGTCCAACATATTTACGCTAGCATTTAAAGATACTTCCAGTGTTCCACAAAACGAAGATAACTTAGCTAATTCCAAGCTAATATCTAAGGAAAAATATCTAGACTGCAAATATTATCCAAATTACGTAAAGTGTTTTGAAAAAGTAATAAACCCAGATCCTAAAGTTAAATTAGTGATTCCAGATATCCATACAAATTCAACGTCATTTTTAAAAAATCATCTTACAAAGAAAAAGCCTGCAACAAAGTTACAAAATAGGCACTCAACAATTTCATTATTTGGTAGTATTCTTGAACAATTGCTGCCGCATATTTCCGGAAAAAACGCTGCATTATTAAAAAAAAAGCAGTTTACCAAACCATCAACTACTTCTAAGCCGACTCACAAACCACAAACTACGAATGAAAAAGCACAAGTTTATTCAAAACTACCAATATTTATCGAACTAAGCTACCCTGAAATGAAGCAATCACTTCCAAAATTTCCTCTATTTTCTCAACTTTCCAGCGAAGATATGATGAAAAATTCTGAATTTCCTTCACTTCGTGAGTTAGAAATGCCAATTATGCCAACATTACCTCCATTTTCTGAGATAGGCATGCCAAGAATTCCAAATTTGTCTCCATTTTCTGAGATAGACATTCCAAGTATTCCAAATTTTTCTCCATTTTCTGAGATGGACATACCAAGTATGCCAAAATTTTCTCCATTTTCTGAGCTCGAGATGCCAAGTATACCTAAATTTCCTCCATTTCCTGAGATGGAAATGCCAAGTATGACAAAGTTTCTTTCATTTCCAGTAAAAGAGATTCTAACAATACCAGAATTATCTCATCTTCCCGAAGTAGACAAGCCTGATATTCCACAATTTACAGCTACGTCGACGCTTATTAAATTCCCAACAAATTCAATGGATTTTCCAGACGTACCAAAAATATCTGAAAGTTTATTTCAAATTATAAAACGACCACAAGTCAGTGTAAAGTTAAAAAAAGATGATGATAAATTTATGAAAGATTTTTTCCGTAATCAAAGTGTATTCGAAGGACATAAATATAGTTCAGAGAATGGTTTGAAAGGTTTGAGAAAGGTAAAAGTTTACCGTAATCAATTTTCTTCAGAAAATGATAAACTTAATGGAGGACGTAAATCATTTATAGAAACTTACTTATATAAAGATAATCAAAATAATAAAACAGGACTTGGTAACTTATTTAATTTAAATTCCTATTCCTCCATTAAAAAATAATTAGTTTATTATTAATATCATAAATATATATTCAATAAATATAATATATATTCAATATATATAAATTTATATATATTCAATATCAAAATAATTATTCTCTACAATATCTATTATGTAATTGGGAGTTATAAATAAATAATTTATAAACAAAACAATTTTTATATATTTATTCAGACTATGTGTACGCTTCTTTTTTTTTTGGCATGAGTAAGAAAAAAAGGTTTCAGTGAATGTTCTGTATGTATGTGTTTTTGAGTAAAATATGTCACATAAATCATAGGAAATTCAATCAAGATATTCCGTTTAGGGACGACCACTTGGACCAAATTCATCAACTAATCAATCAGATGTGCGTCTTCACTTTCTTTTTTTTCAGTATTTCCCAATCTTTTAAGAAAATGGATCCAACGATTTTCTTTAAACTTTCTTCACATACATGAATCCCAGCATTTTGTTTCAAGAAAAACTGATTTTTTTTGTTGTTCTTGGTTTCTTTGGAAGCGTGTTGCTCTTCGAAATATACGGAACTGGCGAAACGAGGACACTGTTCTAGGTAGTAAACGCCGTTTTCCTGATTCCTAGGTCACAATTCTCACCTAAAAGCCTGCACCTCCTCCTATTTTATGTAAATGACTAGCCGCTAAAGTCTGTTTAGTCAAGACACTTATCATAATCCCTAATTGTATCTTATTCAGGGAAAGAAGATATATCAATACCACTGTCTCATAACTTTAATAAATCTTTTAGGGGGGGAGGCACCCCTTTTGACCCGCTAGTGTTTTTCCAATTCCTTTTTCCTCTATTGTTTAATTTTTCTATTGGAAAATTGCTTAGTGATGGCTACCGCAGGCTCGGGACCATAAAGCGGTAATTCGAGAGCCAGCTTAATCCAACTCGTCCGCCAGCTCATTACCCTGTACACACGGGTACCCAGAAGAGATCCATCCTGCTTCACTGAGCCATGCCATTAAGTCTTCTCATTGCCCTACTAATTTACCCACTATTCACCTCTATTTAAGACTATTCACCCACTAATTTAGAGGTTATTCAAAGCCTTAGTGCAGCATGATTATCAGTAAACATCCTCATCTCTTTAACTTCTCTCTACCACTTTTCCATCATTCAATGATATCAATGATATTAACCTGAAAAACAGTGACCATTTTTGCAACATTAACTTTCCCTCCAATGTGCCAGTTCAGTGCAATGTAAGATTCGAAAATCTAAGTAATGTTACGCTACATTAAGACTATTATTAGATTTCTTTTAGGAAGAACAATCCGTAAACCTAAAGTGCAACTTTACAAAAAAGATTTGAGAATTTTTATGGGGAGAAAGGGATTTTCTCAAAATGGCTCCAACAATTTTCTATAAATTTGAATTGCTATTTGCGGAGATATAACGCTATTACTTTTATTTCAAAAACTTTATCGACAAATTAATTTTAGGCGAATTCTAGAGGAGAATTGTGAAATTATATTTGTACTTCCTAAGAAGTTTTTCGAAAGGCTGATCCAGGTACCTGAAAGCCAGCTGGTATCCAGGAACTTGCATGAAAAAAAATATCTGTCGTAAAATATCACTCATATAACTACCATAACAATTCTTCCAATTGACAGAATTTCTTCGAAAGTAGCTGCAAGTTTTAACTCGCAAGTTAAAAGCCAGGCTAAATATAATATATGTTGGTTTTTAAGGCAGAAGGTTAATGCTGAATGTACTCTACTGCGTGGCTCTTTCAGGACTTAATAAAATTTCTAATGGTAGTTTTAAAGTAAGAAGCTTAATTTATAAATTTCTCAGAACCACCTAAATCTACGAAAAAATTACAAATGCATATGATAATCTTTTTTAGAGCAAATATTTTTCAAAGTTTCTTCATATTTTTCTGTTTTGTTTTTGTTTTTGACACATTTTGTTCACAAACACAAACACATTTGCATTGGTTTTGTACCCTGAACTACTATCTAGTAGCAGCAAGTACTTAATGCAAACATTTGATAAGTTAGTAAGGGAAAGTAAAAAAAAAAAAAAAATCTGGTGTGAAACACTCATACGACTTTTACTACGAAATGGCAAATTTTCTTCACACTTACATTAGTGTTTAAAACCGTCGGCATTTTCATGGAGAAAATCACACAAAACTAAAAAAACCTATTCAGTAAAGTCGCACTTCCGGTCAACCGATTTTCTTCAAACTGAGAATTTTGGCAACTTATATAATTCTAATTAATATTGTTTAGTTGACAGAATTGTATAGCATATTGTTGAATTAATATAGCACTTTATAGGAAACAATAACCCCACCTCTCCACCTTAAATGAATTTTCTCGGTATTTTTGACGGATAACTTATTGTTGGATGGTGACAGCTGAACGAAATATCAAGTTCGAACATCTGCGATTTTTCGTTTTTGACCTGTGCTGCTCAGACATACCATTTTCTAAAAACCACTTTTTTGGACTCAGAGGACCACAAAATGGATATTTCCGGTGAAAACTCGATATAGAAAATTTAACACGATTACAGTGCTTCCTCTTACCATCTATATGAAGCATTTTAGCCACAACATTTTCAAGATAAAATAAAGTGAATGGAAATTCTTATATTGCTGCTACGAACTGCTGTAAAGAATTGTTAGCGCACTCTATGAACACTACTTTTATTTTTATAGTAGTGAAAGGTGTATTTGAACATTTAGTTTTATCTACCTACGTTAGATTGCATATTAGTAGTTGTTTAATACTTAATAAATGTAGAACATAAAAAGTATATAGTGTAAATCATTCACGTGACTGCAATTTTAGGGAAACTGTAACATTGTAGCTTTGCCTGCCTCCCCCTCTAAAATCCATTTTCCGGGGAAAAAATATACGAATTAAGATGTTAAAACTATAGATATGTGTATAAAGAATTTCTTTTGTGCCGTTCCCGAGAAAAATCGTGAAAAATGTAAATCCATTTTTGACGGATAATAACGAGAAGTATTGTATCACTTTTTCTAATGATAATTTCCAAACCATACGCTAAAACTTTTTTTTAAATCGAGGAAACCACAAAACTTGAATTCAGTAAAAATTGCATTTCAAAAACTTGTCACGATCGCAATAGAACTTCATGTTACTTTCCCATATTAAGCAGTAAGAAAATAGGGTTGACTGGATAGCCAACCACCACAGAATCTTACATCTATGCAATTGGTCTCATACGAGAGCCTTTTTGTAGAGTCTGTGTGTAACACAGAAAGAAACATCCAACCATTTTATGACAGATTGCTTGGGTGGTGAGGAAATTAAGTTCAGGATCTTTGGTTGGCAAAGGATGTCTGTGGAAGAGCTTAGGCTATTTCTCTTTAAGTTTATTGTCCATTTTGTTCGGACTGCAGTTAATCTTAGATGAATTAAAGCCGGGTCGGGAATTTTATTCTAGATCCGGTTTGTCGATGTTTTTCATTGGGGTAGCGATGTGAGCCTAGTTGGGCTTGAGGCAGTGTAGGGTTTGGTATATCCCCACAGACGAATAATAATAATAATTAATAATTAAAAAAATAATAATAATGATAATTATTAATATTTTAAATTTAATCAATGTCAAATAAAAGTGATTTGAATATTTGAAATAAACAGATAAGCGCTTTTAAAGGAGATTAAAAGCATTTTTTATTTGCACTCCCACCCAATAGCGTTGTAGGATCGATTTTAGGTTTGATTTTATTATGTAAATATTTAACTATACCACAATTTTATCTTTTATTTTCTTTTAATATTTCTCTAATATTATTTTGAGAAGTTTAGTTTAAACACAGATGACAAATACTCATACAATATAGACAATCCGATAAACAAATTTTTTGTTTTTTTCATGGGACCTGAAAAGATTCATTCCAGTGAACACTCAATTTCGAAAATTTGACACGAACGCTCTACTTTCATTTACAGCAGTTTTCGTATCTTTGTTTTTGTATGAACAAAAAATGGACGAGGTTTTTGCATGAACTTAATTCGCGAATTCATAGAATAGATTTCTGAGTTTTACAGAATTTTTTTCTCTTGTATTTGAAATATATTCCCGAAAAAAAGAAACCTGAGTTTAGACTGGCTTAAGGGAATCTGTGAGGTTAGAATCTAAATTGCAATATGAGAAAGTTGTGTGAATGATTGAATCAAATTCTATTTATTTTCTCTCATTTGTAATAAGAAGAATTATTACAATCTTGCCAAATTTTCGAAATAGAGTTTTTGATCGAAAAAATATTTTGAGGTTCACTGAGAGCGAAAAATGTGTTTTAAACGAAAGGGTGTGTGCGCGTGGCTGTGTTGTGTGTATGTGCGTATAAGAAAAAAATATTGTTAAAAGAAAAATCGCGGGAAGCTCAAACTTGGTATTCCGTTTAGGTACTACCACCACCACATCTGACAAGCAGGTTTTCAGCATAAAACATCAACCTAAAGTGCGTCTTTACTGAATGTATTTTTTTTTTTTTAGTTTTCCCGTTTTTCTCCAAGATCCTTGGGTTCCAATGATTTTGTTCAAACTTCTACACAAATGCATCCCTATCACTTTTATTTTAAATCATTTTCCGGAATATTGATTTGGGGGGAGGCGGGAACAGTAACATTTTTTTATTTAAGAAGCGTCAAAATCTATGGTTATTGGCCGGTCTCGGACAGTGTTCTCTCGTTGCAAACAACACTATCCATCACCGGGCAGTAGGCTGTAGAGACTGCTAGCAAGAAAAAATCTAAAGGCATCACAGCTTAACTCGAACCCGGGATCTCCGCGGGGGAGTAACGTTAAATTTCCTTATAAAGTACTACGATATTTCCATATTTCACCATTATCAACTATGGTTTATAGTTCTACGAATTAGATAATTTTAATATATATTAGAAGTTTTGCTAGAATCCCAAATTTGAATAAAATCGGTTAACCGCGAATGTGCACAATGGGTTTTTCGAGTATTTTGCAATATTCTCGACGACTATAATGATTTCCTTTAAATTTGCTATATATCAGAAATAAACGTATCACTTTTATTTGAAACATTTTTCCAAAAAAAAAAGAAAAAAAAGTAGATTTTTGGATGGTTTGGCAGAATTTGTAACAACAGAGAGATTAGCTAAGTGGTTAGCGCGTTGGACTTCCACGCGGAGATCTCGGGTTCGAGTCCAGTGCTACCTTTAAATTTTTTTCTTCCTTGGAGCCCCTACAGCTCACTGTTCAGTCATGGATAGTGTTGTCTGTAGCGAGAGAACACTGTTCGGAGGCTGGCTGTGCACTGAGGAGGCTCCGGGCGCTAATGACCATAAAGCGCCTTAAATAAAAAAAAAAAAAGATTTGTAACGTTAAATTTGGAATGTTATCTTCAGTAGGTTCATTTCCTGACGAGGTTAGTTGCTAGGTATATGTCCTCCCATCACCTATATATTTATGTCAGAACAAATATGAATTTTTTGTTCTGTTGTTTTGTATCATTTTATATGTAATTTTACTATTAGGGGGTGGGACAAAATTTTTTTAAATTTTAAATTTTTTTTTTAAATTTACGATCGTAGTAATAAGTAAAACCACTAAATAGCACTAAATAAAACTGCTGACTTTTCCAATAAATTCTTAATTTTTGTTAGATAGTTCGATATTGTTATTCTGTCTATTTAAAGATGCAAATTTAATTAATAAAGACAAACTAAAGTTGTCAAATAGCAATAAACTAATTACTAATAGTCATAAAAATTCATAACATAAATTGGTTTGTAATAATTTTTTATGACTAAGCTAAAACAATGAAACATTACTTGAAACATTTTGTATTGTATTTTAATGTGTTTCTTTGTAGAGAAATGATTATTACAATATCATTTAGTGGTTTGTAAATAACAGTGATAAAACATTGCAGTTCTTTTCTAATTTAATCATTTTTATTAATTATGTATTTAATTTTCAAGAAAATTTTGATTTTCACCATTTTCAACTATGTTTTAGGTGAAGAAAATTTATTATTAAAAACCGGTAATTTATGATTTTGATCATTTTCTTTTTTAAATAAGAAATATTTATTAAATTTAAGTTATGGCTCTGTAATTTCATGTAATATGACTTTCATGTTTCTCTTGTTTGTCTATAACAAATATTTGACAATTAAAAACTGAGGTGTAAAAGAACTAATCAAATTTAGGCTAAAAGTAGTTGACTAAATTATAGTTTGTAGATAGAACTGGACTAATTACTACTTCAGGGTACTTGGCGATCCCCGGGTAACACTACCATCTTCAACACTTAGACAATTACACACATAGTAGGCTACAGAATATTGGCGACCCATGAAGTTTGCAAGTGGGGGTACTGCATGAATAAAACGAAACATGTCTAAATTGAGCTCAATTTCATTGAAAATAAATTCACATTGATATTTTCCAAGATATTTTCTGTTATACAAAAAACATGATTTCTCAAATAACTAATATAAAAAAAAATTATTTAAATTTAAGATCCATTCTTCTAATTTTAGCATTACAATATTTTTGAGTAACTTTATCATTAAAATTATTTATTTCAGAAATCATGTACTAACTGTTATTTGCTGAATTATAATGTTACGAATGGAACGACCTTTCGTTTTTTAATTTAATTTTTTTGGGTAATGTCAATTGAGATAATTCAGCGTCGCGCGGCCCAGTGTAAAACAACTAGGCGCGCTGGATTGATGTTGTTCGTTTAGTTGGATATCCAGGGGGTATGTGAGAACAATCAGTGTGAAACTAAGTTTGCTCTGTATGAGTTTGTGTTGTCACACTGTCTAAAAAACGCATCCTGAAGATGGGCGAACGCCCGAAACCGGTCGATGACCACAAAATGAAGCAGGCTACCACGGAAAATGTCTCTGATAATATGACCATTTTTTGACCCTGCAATAGTAGCAGCATTCCAACATTAAGCAACTCGATGAAATAATTCTTTTTTAAAAACGGATTTATTAATGGTATTTAAATAATAATCATGCAATGATTGTTAGGTTTTAATTATTTTTTATCATCATTTTTTTTTGTGGTCATGGTTACAAAGATCATTCGACCATATTCTCCTATTACTTGATGCTTTAAACTTTACATTTATACACAGCTAAGTACTCTACTAAACTTTGTAGAACCTCTATATAAATTTAAAAATTAATTTTTGTAGTTACATTATGGGGGTGCTGCAAGTGTCGCAGTGCTTATGCACCAGCCGTAACTGTTACAGGGGTAGTTAGTATTTCTACTTCGGTAATAACTACTTGGTTTAGCGTATCTATAGTTACAATCAGTCCACCAGACAAAGAAGATTGGGTAGGCACGGGTTTAGTTGATGGATAGTTGCGAGTTGGCGTGAGAGTAATTTATTGTACGGGTGTAGAATGGATATGGATTTTAGGTTAGTATGTGTAGGATTAGATATAGGCTTCCGTTCTCCCAGGAATATCGACTATTGGAGAGTACAGTGATATATATGGTTCGAGAGATTGAGAGCGTGCACGCGTGTATATATTGCATTTTAATTTGTATGGGTATGTATGTTCGATAGGTTAGGTATAGGTTTAAAATCCTTGCCATACAGAAATATCGAGAAATATCGGGGACCAGTAGGTTTAGGTTATTCAGTAGGTTATGTTTCTGCTTTGCCTGATTGGGTTGTCACGCTCTATGAGAATGTCTTGGGTCAAGTTGAGAGTTTGTTCGCTGGCGGGGGGTATGGGCGGGAGCCATGGGAACGTTCACCCTGTGTGCTTATTCCTTAAAAAAAAAAATACGCATACATATTGTACAATTTACAGACCTACAGAGCGATACAATCTACCTATAAATATCGTCTGTCAGGGGGGAGATCTTAAAGGTTTTATTTCCACAAACACGCCTTTAACAAATCTAATAACGAAATTCCTACTGATAGTTTACAAAAAAGTCTGGTGAAACACTAAGACAGCTTTCTCTTGCTCCTCTCAATACAGTTATATATGAAATGCCAATTATCTTTAGTTTGAAATGTGGCTCATATGTCCTGGGCATAAATATACAGGTAGTCAAGTACCAACTATTCGCTAGAAATAATTCTTTCGTACTCAGTTTAATTTTATCAGTCTCAGTTCCCAGGGAGAACTCTCTTAGCTTGTTCCTCATTTCTGTTCTCCTCTAGCGGTGACCGGAAGTAAAAGTTACTGGAACGTCTTTACAGTTGAACAAGAGAAGGAGAACCAGTAGGGTAAGGCTGTCTGGGCAGAGCGACGTGACTGATTATGTTGGCAGAGTAATGACTCATTGAATGTTGTTGATTTTATATTGTCCAGTTCAAAAGCTCCGTCTCCTTTTTGGTTGGTGGTTGAGCCTATTCCTGAATACCCCTCCATAAGTTTGATATTAGGTAGGTGGGTCTTGAGTTCTCTAGGGAATAATATTTGCTGGAGATGTAGTAGGAGATGCTGCTACCCCTCCACTTCTGACAAGATGTATGTATGTCTGTGAAATATACGTATAGATTTAACGTCGGTATGTCTGTGAGTACATCACAAAAACCATTAGCGTAGAATATTTTTTCCCAGACTCATGCACGCCTCAGATCTTTACCTGACGCAGTTTGCCCGGAAGTGTCTTAGTTTGCCTCAGTCCGGAAGAACTTTTCTAGTTTCATACTCATATCTGAAACTCCTCTTAGAGTAAGTGGTCCTTGGCTTGTCTTGAAAGTAGGTATCGGCTTCGTAAAGTGAATTACTGCAACTTTACGTAATCGATGTTGCCCATCTATTTGCCTGCAGGATATATGTATATCCTGGTTGCCAATTTTCCCTGCCAGTTTGCATAGGCCAATGGCCTGTGGTTTTATCCCAGGCTAAAAACACGGACAACACTCATGCCGACTCTCACAATATTCACACACTTAACATAAGGACTTAGAGAGACAGTCAGCTGCTCTATACAAACCCACTTACACATTCTACACATAACAGAGGGTATAAGTATGTCTATAAAAATTGACGACACAATTGATCTTCTATACCATAATTATTTGGATTCTATAGTTTCTAACCACTAAATTGTACAAGCTCAGGAAGCATTGAAATGTATGAAGAAAATTTCCATATACGAGTCGTATATTTCAAGTAAGCCGAGAAATAAGCCATATTGCACTGGTAATTCCATAATTGTTAATTTTAGGATAAGTATTATTTGTATTATAAGTTGTAAATCGTTAATAACCATCAAGACTTGTTGCACGAAGATAACAAGATCTTTGGTTGTGACTAATGATGTCTAAAAAACCATAAAATCATTAATAAACTGAGAAAATTAGGCTAGTCCGAATATAATCTAATGTCTTCTTCAGTTGATGAAACTCTTGTTTCCTTTTCTAGAAGAAAATTCTCCACGAGAGATAATAATACAAATTTAAGATAAAATAAAAAAATATTTCTGTGATTTATCTGAATGCGAAAGACACCATTTACTCCATTTTTAGCATCCCAACTTTATTTATTGCATTATTTATTCTTGTAAACAATTTACAAAATAATTTAAAATTTTTAATAATTTTAGGTAACAAAAAACGAAGCTTGAATTATGCTGCAGAAATTAATCAACCTGGAAATCCAGTTAAAACGTCCAACATATTTACGCTAACATTTAAAGATAGATCCAGTGTTCCACGAAAAGACGATAACTTATCTAATTCCAAGCAAATACCAAAGAAAAGATATCTAAACTGCAAATATTCTTCAAATTACGTCAAATGTTTTGAAAAACCAATAAATCTAGATTCTAATAACAAATCAGTGATACCAAATGTCCATACAAATTCAACATCATTTTTAAAAAATTATCTTACAAAGAAAAAGATTGCAAATAATTTACATAATAGAAACTCAACAATGTCATTAGTTCGTAATATTCTTAGACAAATATTGCCGCAAATTTCTAGAAAAACATTATCAAAAAAAATAGCATCACCAAGAAAAGCATCATCAAGAAAAGCATCATCAAGAAAAGCATTATCCAGAAAAAAGCTGTTTACCAAACCATCAAGTATTTTTAAGTCGGCTCTCAAACCACAAACTAGGAATGAAAAAGTAGACTTTTATACTAAAGTACCTGTGGTTCTCGATTTAGATATCCCAGAAATGAAAGAATTAAACTTTCCAGAACCATTCATATTTCCAGAATTTCCATCATTTCCTGAGATAGAAATACCAAGTATGCCAAAATTCCCAGATATACCAGAATTGTCTCATTTTCCCGTAGTAGACAAACCTGATATTCCAGACTTTTCCGCTCCATCTACTCTTATAAAATTTCCAATTAATTCAATGGGTATTGATTTTCCAGACGTTCCAAAAATAACTGAAAATATATTTGAAAGTATTAAACAACCAAAATTCAGTGAAAAATTTGAAACTGATGATGAATTTATGAAGCAATTTTCCAAAGAATTTTTCAATAATCAAAGTGTATTTGACGGACACAAATACAGTTCAGAGAATGTGAAAGGTTTAAGAAAAATAAAAATTTACCAAAATCAATTTTCTTCAAAAAATGATGACAATGTTAATGAAGGACATAAATCATTTGTGGGAACTTACTTGTATAAAAATAATCAAAATAATAAAACAGAACATGGTAAATTATATAATGTAAATTCCTATACTTACGTTAAAAATAATTCATATTCATTATCAAAATAATTGTTCTATGGAATATCTATTATAAAATTATTGTAACAATATTTTTTATTTTATAATAAAATATTTATTAATAAAATGTAACAACTTTTATTTATATACTTGTTCAGAATATTTTTACTTTCTCTTATTGCTGAAAGAAAAAATATTAGGATTCGTGTTTAATTTTTTTTTCTCTATCGAAAATACATATTTTTAGATGGAAATGAATAAGAAAACAAGTTTCCAGCGAATGATCTATATTTGTATGTGTTTGTGTTAAAAATATATCACAAAAATCATTTAGGTATGGACCACTTGGATTTATCAACTAATCGGCTGTGCGTCTTTAGATTTTTTTTTCAGCTTTTCGTAATCTTCTGAAAAAAAAGTGGTTCAAATGATTCTCTTCACACTTTGTATCTCACACACACACACACAAATTCGAATACTTTTTTTTTATATATATTTTTAAAGAAAACTGATTTTTTTGTTGGGTTCTGTGGGAGTTGCAAAGATTTTATTATTATTAATCATGGGTGCCCGAAAGTGCAGGGACCCGAAAGTGCGTATTATTATTAATTCCTTAGGCACCTTCACCAGCAATCTACCAGTTTTACTGCCTTAAGATTTATTCCTAGTCTTGAACACTGCCAGGAACTATTACTTGAGAGTGTTGCTTTGCCAAATATGCGGAACTCGTACCAGCAAAACAGTCCTTCACTAACCTAGATAATGATGATACACGGCTTCCCTCACTCAATGATCATAATTCTCATACAAAAAAACTGGACCTGCTCCTATTTTGTTTAAGTGACTGGCCGCCCAGGCCTGTCTAATCAAGACACTTAACATGATCCTCAATTGTATCTTATTCAGGAAGGAATTCCTTTTTCCTCAAGTGCAAAAGTTATTAAATACTTGTTTTTACGTTGTTTTTTGTGCACGACAAATACGTAAAAAATAAAAAAAAATAAACATTTTTGATAATTTGATAATTATTAACAAATATTTTGGATTTTTAGGGACTGTTGAGTGGAGTGGGGATATACTGCGAGATTCATATTGCTTGGAGTGGGGGAGAGAGTGACTGTGCTGGTAATTTATACTAGCCCATTCTACGATTGGCAATATTAACTTATCTGAGAAAGAACTTTATAGACGGATTATTATTGTGAACAACTCTATTATTAGATATTACTATGTTTCTATTTAATCATATAATAGAGATAGAATTAATTTGATATTAAAATACACATCTCTGACAAAAAAAAAATGTCTATTTCTTACGCAAATTCAATTGGTCTATTTCTTCAATGTCTATTTCTTACGCAATGGTATGTTTTGTTTTTTTACTACTTCGAACAACAGCATCCAGGGAGGACTGAAAATGATTGATGATTCTAAATGATCTCTAGCTGATTCTATTGGAGAAAATAGCTCATCGAATACTATGGGTTGTAAACATGGAGATAGAGGCAACACTTTACTTATATCCTTAAAGCATCAAACCCGGGGAACCACAGATTGTCGAAATGCATGGCTCTTGAAATTATACGAATGAAAATTTGTTAGTATGGAGAATGGCTAAAGATTATCAGTGTTCATTCCTTTCTCTTACATAGACTCTTCAAATGCTTATAACGAAATACAAGAACTCCTCCAGTATATTGTCGGGAGTCAGAAGGATGAATTATTTATGTGTACACATCCATCATCTTAACATTTATTGTATACAAATTTGAATCATAAAGTTAATTACGTAAATGACGATAATAATCTGGACATGATACAATATACTTTTAAAATTTGTGGGGAACTACTTAGTTTTAATTATAAGCCTAGTTATAAATGTAATCTATGCAATAGAAATGAGCGTGAGGACAGCTACCATGTGTTTGCCATATGTCCTGTTTTGCCTAAATTCAGAGTCACCTATTTTGGCAAACCTCAGTTGGAACTTGAAAGGCCATAGGTTTCTTGAACGGTTCTGGCTGGAAAATACTAGTAGCTATATAAAAGCTGCGTACAGTTATGGACGTTTCGTGGTGAGGGAGTTAGATTTTGATTATTGTCTCAGTGATAGGATCATGGGCTCCATTTTTTTTTTTGTACATTTGTTTGATTTGACCATATTATGAGGTTCATATCTAAGCAGACACCATTTATTATAAGATATTGATTTTGATTTTTAATTCTAACGTTTATTTGTATTCCACATGATATCTGTTAGGCATAGTTGATAATTATGTTTATATAGTTATTCTAAGCTAGAACTCAACAGATGATTTTATAACCACTGTCATATATATTTCTATAATTTTGTGTATTTTTTTGGAATTTGATAATAAATAAACATTATTACTATCACTAGTACTACAACTATCTTATTCAGGGAAAGAGATACTTCAAGTCCCCTCTATTTTATCACTTTTATAGAACATTTAGCCTGGAACCCTCCCCTTATCTCTCCAGTGTTTTTCCTATTCCTTTTTCCTCCATTGTTTAATTTTTCTATAACAAAATTACTTAGTAATGGCCAGCCACTGGTGCGGGACCGCAAAGCGATAATTGGATGCCACCTTATCCCAACTCGTCCGCCCTCTTTTGCCCTCTGCACCCTCTGAGCTAAGCCATTAAGTTATCTAATTGCCTTATATCCTTCCACTAATAGGTGCACTGGTCTAAACGCCGGCGGTAGAAAGGAAAAGGTAGAGAAGAAGAAGAAGATTAATGAAATAAGGATTTTATATATTGAGCAATGTAAGGCAATAAGAAACGATTTTTCTTCCTTTGTGAAATTACAATAAAAGAGATTATTAAAAAAAAATTAATAGTCAATTTATTATATAAAAAATGACACAAATATAGTTTAGCCGAATATCTTTCAAAAATGACCGCGTCCATAAATAAGACCATGTTGTAGGGCCAGTTGATTGTAGTTAGCCGAACTGATCGCTTGTCCATGATGCCCATATCCGCCTGCATATGAACCAACATCATAACCGCCATAACTTCCTTGGACATGATTTATAGAGCTGATACCGCCTTCATGTCCAGAATGTACATAGGAATGGTATATAGGAATCGAGCCATAACTCTTCAGATTGTAGTTGGCCGAACTGGTAGCATGGCCGTATCCGCCAGCATATGAACCAATACCATAACCGCCATAACTTTCCTGGACATGATTTATAGAACTGATACCGCCTTCATGCCCAGAATGACCATATGAGTGGTAAACAGGAATAGAACCATAACTCTTGAGGTTGTAGTTAGCCGAGCTGGTAGCAAGGCCATGATGTCCAAAACCGCCAGCATAGGATCCAACACCATAACCGCCGTAACCTTCGTGAACGTGATCTATGGAGCTGATACCACCTTCATGACCAGAGAGACCATAAGAATGGTATACAGGAATCGAGCCATAACTCTTCAGATTGTAGTTAGCGAAGCTGGTACCTCCGCTTCCGTAGCCGCCCCCAATTCCATAACCACCTCCATATCCTTCTATATGACCGTCTTCTATTCCGATTCCTCCATATCCACTACCTAATCCTCCAAAATGATGGTGCACCAAACCAAAATGGTAGCTATCTTGTTGTGGACTATCTGTAAATTTCCAAATTATCTAGTGAGCACAAAACATAAAAAATATAATCAATCATATTTCAAAATTCGAACAGTTTTATGGTGCAAAATTTCAACTATCAATTGAATTGCTACAGAATAAAAACTACTTGCAGATGGGCAGTGCGCTCTATGAATAGAAGCTATGGCAATAACTAGTAGTGCAAGGAGTGTGACCATACAACTTTATCCTTTCAACACTAGAGCGCAAACCAGTAGCTTTATATTATTAAGATCTAGGAAAACTGAATTGCAATATAAATTTCTCCCACGTTATAAGAGTTTGAGCGGTATGATCATGCAAATTAATTATCTACTCGGAGCATAGACTTCTGACAAGGGCATGGCATATGAATGTGAGTTATATAATACTCCAGAAACTAGAAACTCGGAGCCTCCAAGAGGAGGTGCAGCACTTAGACCTCAACTGGGGCCCATTGTGCACCTATAAATATATTCTAAATGATTAATAATGTGTGAATTAAATATAATTTAGCCAGCATGGCAATAGAGACTAGATATGATATGAAAAAGTGACAAAAGTGATTTTTATTATAGAACTAAATGTAGAATTAGTGTGTACTAAAAAGTTGCTCTGTTCGGTTGCGAATACCTTGTATTATAAAAGTTGTTCATATTACAAATAAGTTGTGAATTGTCATTTTAACGTTGTCAAAATAAATAGTATTCCTTGTGTTATTGAAATCGCCCTTAATATTTCACTTCCTTTCTACCCTTTAGCATATCCCATCTCCATATTTTTTGGGGGCTCGTCCCGGGATTATGCTATAAAATTAGAAAGAGTGAATAGTGATTTAATTTTTATTAAAATTTTGCGATGTCCCTTATTAGTTATTACGGTTTCAATATTTATACAGTGTCCGAATTAACTATTGAAAACATAAACTTCTTGAAAGTCACGAAAGACTTCTTAAAATGTAGAAGCCTTAAAAGTAGCGGTACAAAAAAAGAATTATTAAATAGATTAAGGGCTGCCTTAATTTATGAAAATGCAAAGATTGAAAATGATGAAGAAACTGAAGTTGATGAAGTCGAAGATAAAGAAGATGATGAAGAATACGATACCAGCGAGCTGAAGAGCAAGGTGCAGGTAAGTTTACGAAAACATCCTATTTTTCCCAACTAAAGATTTAGCGGGTAAACGAACTGACGCTACTGTATTAAATCAAGTAAGTAGGTACACTCTTCATTTCATGTCTTGATGTCGATTAGTACTTTTAGTGGAGACGATAAGTTTAAAAGCATAATGACTTGGATAAGGGAATTTGATGAATTAAGTGAGCTATGCCCAGTGGTCCGAAGTACAGAAAGTAATTTATGCGCGTCGATTATTAAAAGGATCAGCCGCTTTGTTTATAAACTATGAGAAAAATATGAACGCTTGGGATTCAATGGCTAGAGCTCTTAAAAAGGCATTTAAGACGCACACAAGTAGTAAAAGTGCACAGAGAGCTCATGACTAGGAGGAAGCTCCATAGTGAAACCCTCTAGGAATATTTCTATAAGATGTATGATATAGCTTCTCGTTGTAAGATAGAAACAAAATCAGTTCTACAGTACGTAATAGATGGAATAGATGATGATGAAGCTAATAAAACAATCCTTTATGGGGCAAGTTCATATGAAGATTTCAGGGAGAAACTAAATGTGTACGAGGAAATGAAGGCTGCTTCTAAAAGACGCCGAGATAACAGAATTAACAGTGAAGGATGAGTGCATAAGGAGCATAAATCTGCTTCCAGTAACACCATAACTAAAAGAAGTCGTTGTTTTAATTGTGGATCAATTGAACATGCGATGAAAGCTTGTCGAGATCAGGCGAAGGTTTCGATGTTTACCAAGCCACCCTGTATGCCAATTGCACCAGGCGAGTGATCCAGTCGAAAAGCTTATTGTAATACTTGAATTGAATAAAATTAATATCAGTGCTTTAGTAGATAGTGGCAGCGACTATCTATGATAAATAGTACCACTTACATTGAAGTTGGCGCACCTAAGCTTTCAGGCAAGACTAATTTTACTGGCGTTGGCGGTAAAGTTATGACTTCGATTGGTAAGGATGACAATGAATGATACAGTATCTGTTTTCATGTTGTACCAGATGGCTACATTGCTCCACATCGCATAATTTTAGGTTCTCAACTTTTTCAAGAAGTTAAGGTAACCATTTCTAATGATGAAAAGATGGAATTTCAAAGTCATCGAAAGAAAATCCACTTTTAGGGGTTAGTCGAGAGTACCCATGTTGAAGACAGTGGTTCTTCGGATCGAATCCTGAGGCAGCATGTTACATCGCTAATAAGAAATACAACAGAAAGTGATGATAAGCACAAAGAAAGCAGAGTGCGAAGTAAGGAAGGCGAGAGTAAACAAAGGTCAGAAAAATCTGCAGAGAAGTTGGAGAAGTCGGGAAAGAGTAGAGATAGTAATGAAAGGAACCTAGAATGTTCCTCCAAATCAGAAAAGATTAAACCTAAAGAAGAGTTTGATGAGCAACAAAAGGATGATAAAGGAAGAAGTAAAGATGTTATAATCAGACATAGCATGGAGAACAGAGAATCCGTTAAAATAAAAGAAGATGGAAACAAGAGCGATGAAAAGGACCCTGAAGAAGACAGAAATAGAGGAAATGATGACACGTCCAAGTCTAAACATTCATCAAACGTAGAGGCAAGCATAGAAGTGATAAAGATGAAAGAAAGAATAAAGATGCAAGCAAGAGGAAAGGCGAAAGATGTGAAGAGATTAAAGTTAAGGAATCGCATAGTCTTCAGCTCGTGATCACAGTGGTCCAGGAAGTGATCTTTCCAACAGTTCTGGCAAGTCGAAATATAACACAAATAATTCATACAGTAAAACTAACGAAACATTACAAGATCAAGGTGGGGAGGGTTCATCTTCCATTGAAGAAAATACAGATTCTTTGGATTGCCCAGAACAACTAAATGATGTTGATATTTTATTGATGAAAATTAACGATTCAGTCGAAAATGATTTAGTAAAAAACAAAGGAAATGAAGATAAAAAACTTGCAGAGAATGTGCCACTTTATTTGGAAAAACCGGAAATAGCTTATAACATTTTTGAAATAAGGAAAATCATGCAAGCTCGAAAAAATAGTGAGAAAATGGAAGCTTCGTAAGATCTAGGAAGTAATACTGTTAATGAGAAAATACATAAGGATCAGGTTAACGAAATAAATGAAGCTGATTCCTCTATATGTCAAGCAGAGTCTTCAAAGGTTATCAAACAAACTAAAAGAATTTGCTGAGGATATTCGTGAAAAATCAACAGAGAGATCAAAACATAGACGAAGTGACGATAAACGTGCTCATCAAGGTAAGTCAAAACATAGAGAAAGAAGTGATGAAGTAAGACAGAGAGCAGTTGAAAGTTTTCGCAAGGTACAAGAGGAAAACCGCAGGCGCTATGTCAAGAAGAGAAAGAAGGCCACAAAGTATAAAATGGGAGACCTGATAGCTATTAAAAAATCTCAGCAATCGTTAATAGCTTTTAAAGAGAATCGGCGCATACAGCTCTGCTATGGAAAGTGGAAGAATAGGAGATGGAAAATGATTCTATTCGGGTCGAATTCAATGCAAGTCTGCCGAATATGGGAATTAAATATAATTTAGCCAGCATGGCAATAGAGACTAGATAAAATGAAATACCCATATGATATGAAAAAGTGAGAAAAGTGACTTTTATTATAGAACTAAAAAAATGTAGAATTAGTGTTGCTCTGTTCGGTTGCGAATACCTTGTATTGTAAAAGTTGTTCATATTACAAATAAGTTGTAAACTGTCATTTTAACGTTGTCAAAATAAACAGTATTCAGTGTGTTATTGAAATCGTCCTTAACATTTCACTTCCCTTCTATCCCTTAGCATATCCCATCTACAATAATAATGTAATAAATATATTAATTAATATAATTATTAACGATATATAATATTCTGAATGATTAATAATAATAATAATAATAAACCCACTCCCATTCGTCAACTTGATCGCTGTCATAAGAGGGGGTGTGTGGAAGGAAACTCTATAACTTAGAGCTCACCCGACGACCTTGCTGAACAAGTTGGAAGCTACAGGATAGAATGAGAAAGAAAAAATGACAAGGGGACGCCACAAAATAACATAATCAGCGCGTGATTATTTATTTGCTCATCTAAATGTGAAAAAATACTCAATATTTGGATAGTTCATATTATAATAACCAGCCTCTCTTTCTCCTGCACCAGATTCTTATGGACAAGAATTAGAAAAATAGCCATTTAACCTTTATTAATATTACTAGAGAACATCTATTATCATTTATATTAAATCAATCATGCATTAAATTATTAAAGCCACACAGGCAAATTCTAGCTCGTCCATTTGTATTTTGCTGTACTTTTACCGACATGAGTCTTAATAATTAATACACATAGGCGACCCCCTAATCAAAATACCAAGTCGTATTGGATTTGGCTAAGTAAAAACATTCCTACTTAAAATATAATCTACTAGGAATGTTCCTTTAGTGATACACACAACTCATATATAACTAGGATACATAACAATAATGCGTAAAAAATTTACTGAATAAACAACGTAACCAGCAAACACATTCATGCATGAGTAAATCGCAAAAACATACTTAAGACTTTGCTCTGCCACGCTAAATGGACTTTTTGCAACACGGTTTCCACATGGATGATATTAATTTATGTAATATACAATTTATAACATTAGATAAATAATTTAATATAAATATAATAATAATATATTGAATCCAACGTATTGTTATTTCTTTTAGGTAAACATTTTATTAATTAATATTTTATTTCCTTTCAGAACTTTAAAAATTTGAAAATGAAGAGACAAGAAAATCGCATAACCTGTTGTATGATAAAATTATTTATAGAAAGGTCAGCACGTTCAACCACTTTTATCTACGACATAAATAACGATGAAAAATGTATGCATATAATTATTATGTTTCTCGGTGTCAGTGTTTACACCGTTATTGCAATAAGCAACAAAGAAATAACGTAAAGAAGGAGGTATCTGGTATGAATGATCATTCATCAGTGATTCACCAAATGGATTATTGTTTTGTATTCATTCATCATCGATTTTTCAAAATTCAGTTATTAACGTGAATACATGCTGTTCTGGGGTCTCCTGAATGGGATTTATTATTATTATTACTATATTGAGGAACAGTGTGCCGATAAATGTGTAAAACCGAAAAAAATCAGAGAAAATTCAATGTTATATTCGTTTTATGTTCCACAAACGCTTCAAAAAGTTAGGATTCCATCAAAATCAGTCAACTGGAAACGCAACTTCACTGATTTGTATTTCTTCAGTTGACTCTGAAGAATGTTTATTAAAACTCGTAAACTAGTTACACACGTGAAGGGCTGTGTTATCAGAAGTGCAGCTTTACAGAATGAGTTTCAGATATATCGAGCTTTTTTTCTCAATAATATTATTTTATTCTTAGGCCTCCCTTACAGATCGCGATTAATAGTAATTAGTCTACCAATTAAAAGCTCTCAACTTGAACGCAACTTTAAATCTATTTATTGGGGAACAATAAAACAATCCTTCATATACCAATCCACAACTGTTAATTGAACAGACATTCTAAAAGAGGTTTTTTTTTTCAAATTATTGCAAATAATAACCAGGAGTAACTATGTGCTCACTAAATAAGTTAAATTTAAGCCAACTTGATTTTTGAAGGGTTATGACTTATGAGTAATCTGTGAGTGAAGCTTATTGCTAATTCAAGTTGGGGCTGATAGAGAGCTCTGCCATCTGGCTCTGTACAATCCCCACTACCTATATACGTTATGTTAATAAGACTAAATAAATGTTAGCAAAAATTCTAATTAGGAACGAAATTGCTCAATTAAAACTGTAGTAAATGCAGTAAAAGAAAGTCGTATGAGTGTTTAACGCCAAATTTTCTTCTGAGTGAGCTTAAGTGGAATTGGTATGAAATCTTTAAAAAAGCTATTTCGCGATCGTTGTGGGAAGTTCTATGGGTGATAAAAAATGGATCATTGGCTAATATGGTGGAGAAATTTTAGGCAGTAGAGATTGGAAATCTATAGACTTTGGAGAAGGATGCAGGAAATCAAATGCTTCAAGTCCGTAAATTCCGACTGGCTGCCAAATTCTGAATAAAAGAATCTACTATTAAGGCTCCAGAGCACGTTGTATAAGATTAGGATAATTATGCTCGGGCAGTCAAAGGTGTAAAAATTGTAAGTGTGTGACAGTAATGTCACATATCGTGTTGATAGAATGTCAGTCTCTCTCCACCCCCCCTCTCTGTGGACCTTAGAGAAGCAGAGAAAAATCTCAAAAAAAAGGAGAATGGACAACTTTTTAAAAGTTTGTGAAATTACAACTCACGAATAAGAACTACATTTTAATCTAAAATAATAAATTAAATTCACTTACGAATAGACGCAAAGCTAGATTCACTTCCAGTTGCGAAAACAGAAACCAAGTGACACAGAACCAGTGTGGTTATCTGGAAATGAATGTAAAATAATTTTTGATTGATTGAGAAATTTTTGAAGAAAAGAGTTCGTTCGGAAACAGTATATGTTGCTAATAAAATTAGCCTTCGAAATCTAAATCTTTTGAAAAAAAGAGAAAAATTTGATTATTATTCTATTAAAGTCAGCAAAGCAAGTCTTCTAATCTCTTGTGACTAAACAAGCTTTTTAATCTGTAGAGATTTAAAGTAACCACAGTGTTCCCAACTTTCACTGCAAAAATATTAAGGTTGCATTGAAATTGTTAAAATATGCTAATTACATTAACATAAATTATGTTTTTAAAGTGAATATGTTTTTAACGTTCTTAAAGCATGCTGCTGTAAGTGGACGCGTACTAGCCACTTGTTCAGGATCTTGGTGTCCATGCGGGCATCTCAGTCTTACATTCAAAAGTATCGGCTAGCAAGTGTGCTGACAATGAAAGCTGCAAGCTAAACTGGGACAGAAGTTGGATAACGGACCAGCAGTTGCACACAAGAGTTACTATTAGACAAAGAAAGTACAACTGCAGTGACGTGGCAGCCAACGTACAGCGTCAAAATTCAAAAGCAGCTTTCGAATGAAATAAAGCAACTGTGGAAACTGAAGGATGTTAAGGTCGTCCCTAGCGTCCTTTCATCTACAGGCCTGATTCGTACTTCTCTGATTCCCAATTTTTATATGTTTCTGAATAAGTCTGCTATATTACGATATCTGCCACTAGTAGGGCAGTTTTTAGGTTTATAGAAACTATGCAAAAATACCTTATAGCTGTATGAATAATTCCCTGAATATTCTGCATTATTCCCAGAGTAAATTACGCTGAGTAAAATAAAATAATAACATTAATTATAAATCTGCATGTGTTGAAGGAAAAAGGGTCGTCGGATAAGTGTTGGTTTGTGCCTTCCGGCGAGTGAGTCCATTCAGCACTTTACGGATGGATATGGATCTATTGCAGGGTCTGAGTATTTGAGGATGCACGTTAATGTGGCCAAGTTGTAAAATCGGGCCTTGGCGGCCAGTGCTTAAGGTGCCTTAACGCAGTACGATATTATAAATAGCAGCCTAGAGAGCTGTATCAGTCTGGGCCTGTTAAGTTACATTGGCATAATATGCCTGAAATCCTAATGATTGATAGGGGGGAAACAAAGTTGGGGGAGATTGTGGGTATACCAGTCCCGAATGATTGGAATACTAACTCTTATCTATTGCCACAAAATTATCAAGTATGAGGATGTTGTGACTGAGTTGAAAGACATTTATAGGCTGTAGAGTGATGAGGATGACGCCTACCATAACTTCCTCTAGTAGCCTCATTCTAAGACAGCAGATGAGGCCACTGAACGTTTGGAACTTCTGGTGTCACCTGTCGCCCCAATAGGCCGTTCACTTGGATACAGTGAAGATTGTGCGAAAGTTTTTTAACTGTAGCTGTTGAATAATGTGATAATAATAAAAAGAATAAAGTTTGTGCACAGGATGTGGGTGTTGCTGCCCCTTACTCAGTGTTTCCGCAAACAAAATGGAAATAGTAAATAATAAGTAAGTAAATAGTAGATAAATGTTTGGGATCCCCAATGAGACTTGAAGAGGCACGGAAAACCATCCTTCTCTATGCAGCTTGTATCCTTCGTAGGATTTTAAATATATATATTTATATATATATATATGGTTATCTAATTCTTCTAATAGAATGTGCAAACATAATAATAATAGCTCTAAACGGCCATTTAATATTTTGTGTTTTTGAGATGCTCTGCCTGATGGTTCCAAATCTATCTACAATAAACAGAAAACTCGCACAACCCCTAAGAACTAAGTCAAATAGTAAGCATTGTAGCGTTAGAACAGTTAGAAAATGTTGAAATAAAATGTACGAGTTTCAGTCCAGATACTTTTTTTTTTTTTTAGGAAATTGATGAAGAAATACTTTAATTAGTTTAATTTTAGATTTTTAATTGAAATAATAAACTAACCAACCAAATATGTTACTTCCAGCACCCCGAGTAATTAAGTAAGAAAACTAGATGATGGAAATTACTTTGGCACTAATAAACATTAATAAATTAGAAACTAAAAATACTTAAACTTTAATAACATTAAACACTAAAATTATTCACCTTATACATGATGGTGGTGATGCAAACCTTGTATGTTTGTTTATATTTCTGCGTAGTTCGTTAACCAGCGACTTCTTGTTTGCACGCTCATATTAGCACTTTCATTATATATGTAGGTACTAATGTTACAAAGAAAGGAAATCGAAAAGCCCCACTTTCTTTATAGCTATTATTATTATTGCATTTTATCCTCATTTGGGTGGAAAAATACACTTGAATGAATTTTTGTTATTTTCTTTTAACAAACATTTTACATATATTGATGTCATTGTTTAGTTAGCAATTAGTAATAATAATATTGTTACGCTTAATACTCTGTAACCTGTTAACAAACTTAAATTTTTTATTAAATAAAGATGTTATTTTCATTTTCTCTTCCTGATGTAAGAGAAAGGATTGCCTTCCTGTTAAATTTCTTAACTCGAGTTTCCATGGGGGAAAAAAAAACATGTTTTGCAGATCCTTCAATTGCTACAAGCTCAAATTTGATATTCTGTTTAAGTAACACCTCTGCGCCTGACCAAAACTTTTAGATCAAATATCAATTGTACAATTGACTATTACTTTTTTCAGCTTTTCGCGTTGTTAGGACAGTACCTTTTTCGATCCCACCTAACTATTGCTGTTACAGTTATCAAAATGAGTTAGTGTGCAGCCCTGCTTACTCGAATTCTGAAGTCTGCATGCAAGAGAGACATTCTTTATAAGAAGAGGTACGTGGACATATGTAAGAGTCGTATGACGCAAGGTCCAAAGTCCAGCCCTGCGTAAAAAATGATCACTCTAAAATTCAGTAGAACAAAATTGTGAACATAATTTTGGTAATAGATTTAAATAGTACTTCATTATCAAAAGAAAATAAATACAAAAATTGACATATAAAAATAAGTACAATAGGCATGGCTAAAGCTGCCTGCTGGAATTTGTCTTAAATAGTACACATACAAGAATAAAATAACTACTTATAATTGAAACAAGTAATTTGTAAATGTAAGTAGAGAAAAAATGAAAAATTATAGAAAGAAAAAATATCAAATGTAATAAGTAAAGTGAAAATTACGAAACTTTTGCATAAAAAACAAAGAAAATAGAGATATAAAAAATAAGTAAAATAGACAACACAATATATAGAAAAAGAAATTATTAAAGTAAAATAAAATAAAAATAAAAAGAGAAAAACAATTATTTATTAAATTCTCTGAATTATAAAGTTTAGAAAAGTTTATTGTAGTTTTATTATGTGAAGAGTGCATACAATACTTAATTTAATAATATAATGTAATAATCTTAAATTTCTTATGCCCCAGGTATGACGAGCAAACTTAAGCAATAAGCGATCTGAGGTAGAAAACAATTCAATAATAAAACTACCAAAAATGAGATCAGAGCCGAAGAATCTTTTTCGCGAGTCAGCAAATG
>JAAEAF010007042.1:0-52792 GCA_011037195.1 Triatoma infestans
CTAAGTTTATAGGTTCTTTAGTATCGTTATAATAAAAGATCATAGGAAAAGTAAAATCAGCGATCAATAAGTAATTTCCTGTCAGCCGATTTTTTTTTAAACTTGGGATTTTGGCATTGCATTTAAATCTTGTTTTAGATAACAGAATCGTACTTTAAATTGAAATGGAACTTTAAAGGAAAAACTTTAAACATTATGAATTCCCCCCCCCCCAAATTTTAATAAAAGTTGTAACTTTTTGTATATGGAGTTGATTTAATGAAAATCGTCGTTGGAGACTTTTCCTTGAAAATTGCGAATAAAATTGGAAAATTCCTTTCAGTAAAGTAAAGTAACGATTTTAAACGTAAACTTTATTGTCACGTCCCGGCGGAACGTCTAGAAAAATATCAAGTTTCAACTTTCTGCGATTTCCCGTTTTTGTATTATGCTGAACACAAAACGCACACAGACAGACTAGTATCTATGAAACACTTTTTCGAACTCATGGCACCTCAAAAACATATATTTACGGTGAAAATTCCATTTCGGAAACTGTACACATTCTCAATACTGTCGTTTGTAAGCAGAAAGAGAAAGTGAAAACTGTTTTTCTTTTTTTTTTTACTTGAAATGTTCACAATTATTTTGTAGAGAAAACTTTTGTTACTAAATTCATATTTTTCGCCCCTCTACAAGCACGCTTAGTTACTACATTAATCGAATCAAAATTTTGGTTATCTCTTGCTGATAATTCTGCCCGCGTCGGTCAGTAATTCCATTCAATAAAAAAAGCTTAACATAGATTAGTGTGCAGGTTACCGATCCTCTCGTTACAAACATTCTGTCGTATATGTACTGTGAGATACTTTCATTTGCTAATGGATTGGCGGACATATACTATATATATATATATATATATATATATCTGTCCTCAGCAGGCCTGAAAGTGTCATCCATGGACAGAAGCTAATCTTCTCTATTGTTGATACATTAGTACAAGGATATTTCTAGTTTATTGCAGTATGGGCGAAGGCCAGTTTCCAATAAAACCAAGTAACATAATTTCAACCTGAAGAGCTAAGTATTTTTTGCATGACAGTGGCCGCAGAAGCCATGAAAGTTAAGTTCACTTTTTTTTTGGAAAACATGTTTATCCATGATTAAAAGCATAGATTCATCAATGAAATTTTTAATGTAATAGCAACCAAAGAGAGATCAACAACCACAGTGAGTAAAGAGAAGTGAAACGAACCCAACCACTCTCTCGGACGGGAGTGGGAGAAACTGTAGACGGGCTGCTGAGAAACAGCGACGGGCAGTCCAGAGATAGACAGTTCAATATAGTTCACTGTAGTTCATCATCTCGCTAGTCACTTCGTGTCATTTTCATACCACTCTACCTTAACCATTCTCTATTGTAAAGTCCAGGCAGACTGTGCCTCATTATTATTATATACATAGTTAACCAGTGTTAACCCAGTCTTCTCATTTCATCAACCAGACCTAAATTCTCTCCACCTAACACATCCATTATATGGATATAATATAATCTTGAACTTTGAGACATTTTTGTGGGAAAATTATTTGAGAGAGGGGTGGAATTATGTTTTGCCTCTAAAGTGTTTTTTCCTGTTTATTATACAAACCTATCATCTACACAATATTAAGTAGGATAAAATATGTTGCCATATATTCCGACATTGAAGAAAATCGGTTAACCGGAAATGCGTTTCTACTTAAAAGTTTTTTTTTTTAGTTTTCTGAGATTTTCTTAAAAATGGGTTTCAATAATTTTCTTCAAACTTATTACACCCAATCTATACATACAACTTCTATATGAAATATACCCCCGGGAAAAATTCATTTAAGGTTGTGGTTTTTGTTAGACACGGGCAGGGTTGCGTTTTCCTCAATAGTGCTATTATAGTTTATTATACAATTCTTTCATCTAATTAATAATTCATTAAAATTAACTATGTTGTCAAAATTGTGAATTTGAAACTAATCGGTTGTCAGAAAGTTGGTTTTTACTGAAGTTATTTCATTTTTCTACAATTTTATCTACAATAACAACGAGGGATTTCATTAAACTTGTTACACTAGCTATGAATTCAGAGCCTATCACTTTTACTGGGAACTTTTGTCCGAGCAAGTTCATTTAAAGAAGTTTTATGGGAGGGACAGTATATGGTTTCATCAAAAAACTCACTTTTATTGAGTTTAGATTCTCCAGTTGATATAAAATGAAAAAGACAAAGCAAACATTTTGTACAAATTATAAGTTTGAAGAGAATTTGTTACTTAAGTCTGTGTGAACTGGAGTGTAAGAGAAAGTCGTGTGAGTCAGAGAAAGTCAGTTTCTCACATTAACTACGTAAAAAATTTTGTTTTCACACTAACTATAAACATATGTGTAGTTTTATCACTTTTTATTTTAATTATTTTTCTTAGGGAAAATTCATCTTAAAAAGGTGTGCGTGTGTGTGTGTGTGTGTGTGTGTGTGTGTGTGTGTGTGGTGAGTTTATTACTCAGTTATTAAATGGAAGAACCATTTCAATTTTTGAAGTTCAGTTCAATGTTAAAGAAAATGTTTAATTATATGGTGAAAACGTTGTAAAGGCAAGTCCAAGTGAGTGTTTCACATAGGATTTTTTTTGAATTATTTGTTCGATAAATCGAATTTATATGGATTTTCGATTATTATTATTAAAATCTAATGAATTTCCAAATTATATTTAATTTATACTAGATATTCATTGCCAAATGGAAGACCTTGAAATCATTTAGACGCTGTATAATATAATAAAGGTTATCTTCTATGTATGCAGCATTATCCATGACCTTGGCACTTGAATGGAGGTTAAAGTACTTGCTGCTTGTTCTTCCCTCCAGGGCATTAAATAATAAAAAAAAAAAATGAACCAATCGACTATGGGAACTATATTTTATGTAAATCTCTAAAGAATCTTAAAACGAGTTATTATGGTTTTCTCATAATATTTTTTTTTAATGCTCCAGAGATAAAAGAATTTGCAGAAGTTAAAAAATTAAAAGAAAATCTCTTTGTGATGTAAGTTAGACAACTTTTATTTTTCCACTTCTCAAGTTTATTTGTAGGTAATAATATTATTTTTTTCTTATTCCTTGCTGGAATCAAATGGAAATGTTAGATTAGATTGGATTCTATGGGGATTGTTTAACAAGACTATGCCACCGTGTCGTTTAGTACTCTAGAGAGAGACACCTGGATAAAGCTTGATGATGTTAATTTCTCCTTGCCAAAAAGGCAAGTCTCAACCCCCCTCTACATTGATGCAGTAAGTGCAGTGCTGTTGCCTCCTCCGCCTGACCAAACCTGCCCAGGCTAATCATTGTCAGGCCAATGCTATTTATGTGCATCAAAAGTCTACAGTGGCCAATGAGACGTCCTATATGTTATCCGTATGGTCTCATGACATTTCTGGAATTGTTCTTTAGCAAGCCTGGGGCGAATAGCCTATTAATCCAGTCCTATTAACTTACTCCAGTGGGTTTAATCCACCAATACTTGTGTTCTATTGTGTACCAATGCTTTGATGGCATGCAATAGGAAGTGTTACTTTCTTCACAAAGTTTCGAAATTGAATTTGTAGGCATATATGTTTGGAACGAAAAAAAGTATTTTAGAGCTTGGTCCATTGATGTGGTCTTTATCAGAAGTCATGAGAGTTTTTCCACGCCATTTTTTTAAGAAATATTAACTGCCGACTGAAATATCAGTTTATAAAAACTATTTATAATAAGAATCATTGAATTTCATCAAGTTTTTTAGCATTCTTGTGATATCGAAACATAGCTCGATTAGAGTTTCTTTCTGCTATTCCGTTTAGTATTTAAAATATTTACAAATCTTTTGCAAAGTCAGTTTTAAAAATCTGACACATAGAGAATTACTTCCTTTCTTTTACAGGAAGTCAAAACAAATATGTAATCAAACTAAATTATTCAAAAATAATTTAAAAAAATTAATATAAATAATTATAAAATACAGGTATTTTATTGTTTAAATTTTGTAGTTTTTTTTTTTATAAAAAGCTAGTGAGGACATTGTACCCTTTAAATGTTGAAGGATCATTTTAGTTTGTTGAACACCTTGTCAACTTTTCTTCTTCTTCTTTTTTGTACGTATTGCCTGCTGAGATTGTGAAGTGTTAAAATAAACCTTCAGTTTGTCTAAATGTGTGTGTATATATATATATATAAACCGACAAGACAGACCCTCTAAAGATAACTTAAACTAACAGTATATACCTTGAGATAATACATCTGTTTGGTCTATTGAATTTTTTTACTCATAACATAAATACAGTCTGCCTTTATTATTAGTTTGTTTTTTAAAAATATTTATTTCTAATTTTTTAAATACAAATAACTGCTGACAAATTCATTTTATTTTAATTAACAAAAAAATAAAAGGAAAAAATATCTGGTGTGAAACACACACACGGCTTTCTCTTACTGCGATTTATATGCGAGAATCTCTAAACTTCCACTTTCTCTTTCTCCACCAGAAAACCACAGTTTTTTTTTGTTTATTTAGAAATTTACAATTTGTATTACATATATACAATGAGTAAATAGGATGTTGAATAATGAGACTGTAGGCTGTGAGAAGGTAGGAGGAGAGAAACTACCCGGCGGTAGCACTCTCTACGGGATACCAGTAGCACTGATCAGTCCCGAAGGAAATCTCGGGGCCACTGGCGAGTCAAACGGCGAGGTGGATTGTCAGGGATGGTAGTGGAGGCTAGAGATTGTACAAAAGGATTAGAGCAAAAGGAGAGAGTAGTGTGCAGTTTATGATATTTTGTCTTGGCAAGTTGTTGTACGAAAGGGACGTTGAGGTAATTATGGAGCGTAAGATTTGACACGTAGAAAGGAGCATCAACTGTCTGACGAAATAGGTTAGATTGGAATGTCTGAATGGTACGTAAGTTTGTAAGTTTAGCTGAACTCCACAATTCAAGTCCATAAGTCCAAATTGGTTTGATTATAGAAATATATATCAGTCTTTTGAGTTCTGTAGGTAATTTGGATCGTCTTCCGATAAGTCTGTAAAGAAGTTTGGCGTTTTTATAAAGTTCTTATCTTTTAGGTCTCGTGTGCTGGTTCCACGTGAGTCTTTTGTCAATGAAGAGCTTAAGGTAGCGCACAAGGGATCTGTTGCAGGGAGAGGATTGTGATTGAAGAAGACTGGAGGGCAGGAAACTCTGCCGGAGAGAAAACCCCCGTTTAAATTGAATTTGCCCCGGTAAAGTGTTCCAAATAAAAGTCATATCTACCTACATGTATGTATGAGTTATGAGAATATATATATATATATATAAAATGTTTAAAGAAAATCGTTTGTAGCAATTTTCTAGAAAAGCGGGGTGGGAACTGAAAAATCCATTTAGTATAATGGCAGTTTCGATTGAGGAACTTTGGCAAATACTGTCAGATACAATAGTAAAATGTCTTAAGTTTGAACTTTCTACGAATTTTCGTTTTTGAGCTATGCTGTTCAAATACACACACACTCTCGCACTATTTTCTTATTTTCTCTTACGTATTCAGAGGATATCAAAACTATGTTTCTTGTGATGAAAGTTCGATCATGATCACGACGACACTTTTGCCAGCTAGCTAGGAGAAAGTCAATAAAAATTATTATTATTTTTTTTTTACTTCTATATAACAAGTTCCTCGAATTATTTATTGAATTTTAAAAAGAAGAGTTTCATTCATATTATATCGGATATTTTACAAAAGAAAAACAAAACATCTATCGACCATATTGACAAATGTGATAACATTTTTATCTGTTCCTGATAATTAAAGAATCAATCAAAATATTTTTAAACTCGTAATATTATATCTATATATGCGTATTATCCAGTAATCTATAAAAATAAAAAAATAAAAATTAATAAAATAGAATTATGTACAAGTATAATTTATATTTTACCTTTTAAGTTTGATAATAATTGTAGACTTTTTACTTGTCTGTTTGTTTATGCTTCATTCACGTTGAAATTATTCATGCTGGAATAATTTTATAAATTTATTATTATTATTATTAATTTTATTATACTGCAATAATTGGAATAAAGGATATGTTGAAATTGCTTTTTGTATAGAAGCGGTAATAGATTCAGTTACCAGTTTTTGCCTTAGATTTATAAAGTTTAATTATTAGAGAAATATTGACTAAATTATGATTACTATACCTATCCGTGTTCAATCACTGATTGAACATATACTTGGGTTTAGCGAACCCCATACTTGCAACCACCAGCTGACTATCACACACTCATCTCTTAACATTTTATAGATGCATCTACAGATGCCCATTCAGTGTGGTAACACTTAACACCTGATTGAGCCACAATAGATCTTTTTGGCCACTCCTTTGCAAATATCTGCAGTGAAACAGAAAAGTAAACTTGCTGTCCAGAAAAGTTCTATTAATAAACGTATCAAAGCATCACCATTGAGCCTTCAATTTTACGTCTTCAACTATGCATTACACCCTCTTGGGCTTGAACTTAGAAAGCCATTCAGTCATCTAGAAACTGCCTCTAGCGATAAGAGCAATTAAATAAAGCCGACTATTCGAGGGGCTTAAACTTGGGTCACCAGATAAGCATAAATGAGTGAAAAAAGATGAACTTCAGCCTTGAAAAAGTTTCACCACATAAGCTCAACATGTTAGAAGAGGCAAGAGCTCTAACTATTCATTACACTCTTCTAGTGACCTATATCGATTAACGCTACACTCAACTACATTCATGACGCAACTAACATAGTCATCACTCTATGCTCAGTCCCTCTATTCACCTCTGCATGCTCTTTTTCTCCTTACTCAGTAAGAAAGTAAAATATTAATTATGTTCAAGTGCAAATAGTCATTTCATGTGTCCTCTACTTTCCATTTCATTTATCCTCATTTCCTGTTACCATTTACATATCTCACCTCTAACCTAAACAGTGTTTGTTGTGGTGGTTGGTTCCGCAGAGCCGGAAAGCATCAGAGACATTTTCCGTGGTAGCCTGCTTCATTTTGTGGTCATCGACCAGTTTCGGGCGTTCACCCATCTTCAGGATGCGTTTTTCAGACTGTGTGACAACACAGACTTGCACAGAGCAAAGTTAGTTTACACACCACGGAAAATGTCTCTGATGCTAAACAGTGTTTATTATTTTTATTACAGATTTATTTTCCACAAATTTTCCTTGTGTAAATTTTTTAAATAATGATTCTTTGCTTGAAAATTGAAAAAAAAAAAATATCAAACCACGACGTATAGTTTCAGAATTTATTAATAATAAATTTTATTTATAACATTAAAAAGAACTTGTAGTGAAAATATAATATTCCGTAGACAAGGGCTTAAGTGAGGGTTGTCCTTTAGGGTAACTCATAATTATTATTACTAGACACGGGCCGTATCATCACGCATACATCTTGGATGAATAAGCATTCTCACGTTATATTGTTTCGACATAATTAAAAATTATAATAATAATAATAATAATAATAATAATAAAAAGCTAAAGCTAAAAATAAAATAAATAAATATAAAAAATTAAAAATATAAAAAAAACTTTTAATTGGTTAATAAGCATACTAAGAATATGAACTCTTAACCTTTTATCTTTTTAACCTCATATCCTAAAACAGCTGATTTATTAAACATATGATTAATTGTAATGTATCGTTTTCTTAAATTAAGATCGAATTATTGCAATCATATCTATTCAAATTTATTAAAATTGAGGTTTAACCGGAAATAGTTGTTTTGAGACCTAATGAATAAGAAAAAAAAAAATGTTTTTCTTAACAAATGTTTGTGTATAATGAGTGTATATTAATATATACAAAAGTATTTCTCAAACATGAAAACTCGCGAGAGATTCAAACACTGTTTTCCTCCGTTCATTTCACACCAGACGATCAGACATCAATGTTTTGTTTTCGCTTCAGCTTTCCACAATTTTATGTGGAAAAATTTTAGATTTGAAATAATAAATTTGGTCAATTACAGTATTAATAATTGTAAAAAAAACTTCCTAACGAATTTTAAAATATACGTATATATATATATATATATATATATATCTAACCTCGATGCGTCAGATTGACATAAATATTATCCATGTTCCAAAAACAAACAAAGGAAACCAGAAAAAAAAAAAGTTTCTGTTTTAATATTTCCTGGCATTATCTCAGGTTGTTTTTTTTGTGATGGGTTGGTTTCTTGTTACCATGGAGATATGACATACACCTGTTTCCACTTAACAAGAGAAAGCCTTGTTTTGAAATGCTGTCTACTAACGAACCTGTTACCCTCCTACTCGTTTGCTGTTTACTTCATTAAAACTGGAGTTTTTGTTTTTTTTTACCCCCTCTCCCTCTTCGTCAGGGATTTAGACTTCCCATATTCAGTGATGAAGATATCATGCTAGATTTACATGCGTATAGTTGTGACAGTTTGTGTTCATATAGTGATTTAGGAAATGACAGTTGAAAGAGTGAGTGAAAAATGTCTTCTTTTTATTCTGACATTATTTACTGTAAAAAATAAAATAAAATAAAATGTATTTAATGAATATTGATTCTATTTTTCAATACTTTGCACCATTAAAATTTTAATTAAAATTAAAAAAAAAAAAAATAATAATAATAAAAAGAAAAAAACACAGTATATTAATATTTGCATCCATTGCCTTGCCCGTGACTTAACCGATATATCTTAATTAGCGACCTAATATACCAATAAGCATAAGTTGACATATACTAAACTTTTATCTAGGTGGTAATGAGCATGTGGGATTTGTAAACAATTCGGGACTTGCTTACTGCTTGCTTGAAAACTGAAATGCTTTGAGAAGTATTAATGGGGTTGATCAAATGGTCTGGTTTGAATGAACAAACAAAATATGGCTAACACTGTATAATATAAGAAGTGACACTGACTGCCTGGACTTTACACTTAAAATGGTAGAGTGTGATAAGGGATAATGACACGTTGTGACTGGCGAGTGACCTTAGTTATATGAACTGTGTTGTATATCTATCTCCCGTCGCTGTATTTATGTAGTTTCTCTCTTTCTAGTCCGAGAGTGTGGTACTGTCATTTTTCTCTCTTTCTCTGCTACGGATCCTCTCTTTTGATGTATTACAACAAGAACACTTCATAAATGCCGCAACTTCATCCAAAATCTAACAAAAAGAAACATTTAAAATTTAATTTGAATTATATATAAACGATTGCCCTCCCCCTCTCTATAAATGATAAAAGCTGGATAATAGCAAGACTGATATTATACAATTTATATAACTTACACTTAATCCCTTTGTCCGCTTTGTAATTTTTCAAAGCAGTGGTTTAACTACCATTTTATTGTTGTCCTATCCTTAGCTTAAAATGATTTCGAAAAGATTCACTTTCGCATTGTGAATTTAAAATTAAAAAGACATCTGATGTGATACATTCACACGACTTTCTCTTACAATTCTCAAAGTTATAATTAACAAACTTCAAACATATAATTTTTAGCTGTTGTGGTTGGTTCAGCAGAGCTGGGAAGCAACAGAGATATTGCCCGTGATAGCCTGCTTCTTTTGGTGGTCAGCGACCGGTTTCAGACGTTCGCCCATCATCAGGATGTTTTCGCCAAAACAGTATATAACTGAATTTGCTCTGTACAAGCCGTATGTTATCATGCTGTTTTGACAACAACATCCTGATGATGGGCTAACGCCCGAAACCGGTCGTTTGGCCACCAAAAGTAGCAGGCTATCACGGAATAATATCTCTGATTATAATTTTTACTTTTCTAAATATTTACTTGTCGTCAATGTTGTATCAATAGGAGAACCTAAACTTAATAAAACTACTTTTTTGAGGGAAACATGACCTTACCAACTCCCCCCCCCCAGAACCCCTCTAAAATGAAGTTTCTAAGAAAAACGTTATATGTGTCTTTGTATGTATAGTAAGTATATCAAGTGTAATGAAATCGATAGAGGCTTTATGGAGAAAAAAAAAGGAAACTGTTCAGTAAAGTTAATAGATTTTCTACAAATTTGGAGTATTTAATGGTAATTAATTATAATGGATGAGTTGGATGGAGTGAATTTGATGATTTTGTTTGGTGATGGTTTGGTTTGATGATTTAATAAGACTTGGTTAAAACAGTAATATAGTGATGAGTTTCACTGACTGCCTGGACTTTACAGTAAAGATGGTAGAATTAGAGTGGAAGGGGTAATGATACGTTGTGACTGGTGAACTATCTTCTGAACTAATTTGAACTGTATATTCTCTGTGTCCCATCGCTGTATTTATATAGTTTCTCCCACTCCAGTCCGAGAGAGTGCCTGGTATTTTGTTTCTCTTTCTCTGCTCTCTTGGTTGCTGTTACATTAATATTATATAGAACATAGGATCGTATAATAAACTGAAATAGCAACTCAGAAGACTGCATAACCCCACCTATCCAGAAAACCCATCCTTAAATAAATTTCTTGGAGAAAAGTTTCAAAGAAAAGTGATAGCTATCTATATTATGTAGATAGTATATCAAGTTTGATGAAACCTTTTAGTGTCTTGCTGGGGAAAATGATAGAAAATTGAAAAAAAACTGTTCAGTAAAAATCACATTTCCGGTCAATCGATTTATCAAACTCGGAAATTTTGGCAAAATATATTTAATTCTAATTAATATTATACAGATGATAAAATCATGCAATTAATTAAAATAGCAATTTAGAGGAAGGCATAAAACCCACCCCTCCCCCCAGTAAGCCCCCTTTAATGAATTTTCCCGGAAAAATGTTTCGAATAAAAGTCATAGACCACAACACCTATATGTGGTTATGATATGCCAAATACATTTCATTCATTATGCGCATTTGGTAGTTGGTGTGTAAGCCCGCCTGAAAAAGTAGGCTTTGGACAAAGCTGACTTTGATTCTAGACCAAAAACGAATTGGTTGTGATTATTTTGTAGATTTTCAACTGTATAGGACACGTTATTTTCTTTATTTTGTTTTTTTTTCTAAATAGATTAAATGGGTTTTATTGAATGACTGACTAAACCATTGAATGAAGGTCTCCCATTAATGTAATACATTGTAACAGTTTTACATTCAACATTATTTGCGTGTACTTCCTGCTAGATTGCGATAAAAGCAAACAGATATACAGACAGAAAAAAAAACATGTTAACCATCATTTTTAAATTATGTTAAATATTCACATTCATTCATTCATTCACTCATTCATTGTTTTAATCAACACTTACAAATGAAATGCATAAAACATCGTGAAAATCAAATAATTGATCCAAATCACATTTCCATTCACACCTTTTTCCTTACTTGAATATGAATTATTGTGCAGAATTATTTCCATTTTCTCACAGTTTTGTTTTCCTGGTTTATAATCATTAGAAAATTCTGTTCACGTGATAGTTATTCAAAACGGTCGGTGCATCTTGGGTGACTTATATTTAAACGTTAGGCATACATCTAAAATGCCTACATAAATTTCGTTGGGGGACTGTAGAGGTGATATTCAGGTGATATTCGTTGGGGTTTGCCAGTGATATTTAGGAACTCTTTATGTCATGAATTAATATAAAATATAAAAGTCTGGGGTGCCTCTTACTCCAATTAATACAATCATCGTGTAAGTGTGTAGTATGAATGTGTTGGATGAAGATAACGAAAGACGCTTTAATTTAGGCAAGAGGTACAACTTTTACTAAGAGATTAAATTTTATTAGAGTGTAATAAACAGAGAATCACACATAGATAGTGCTGGCCGCAAGGCGAAAGCCAATGCCATAAAAAAAAAAAAAATTGATACAATTAAATTAATAGCTAAGTGGTTAGCGTACCGGACTCCCACGCGGAGGACCCAGCAATCAAGAGAGAAGAGAAAGAGAAACAAAACACCAGGCACTCTCTCGAACTGGAGTGGGAGAAACTATATAAATACAGCGACGGCACACAGAGAATATATAGTTCAAATTAGTTCAGAAGATAGTTCACCAGTCACAACGTGTCATTACCCCTTCCACTCTAAATCTACCCACTCTAAATCCACTCTAAAGAAGCAGGCTATCGCGGAAAATATTTCTGATGTTTCCCAGCTATGCGGAACCAACCAAAACAACTAAAAATTATATGGTTGAAGTTTGTTAATTATATCTTTGAGAATTGTACCCTTACATTTTTTCTTCCTAGGAGCCCCTACAGCTCACTGTCCGGTGATGGACAGTGTTGTCTGTAACGAGAGAACACTGTCCGGAGGCCGGCAGCGCACTGAGAAGTATCCGGGCGCCAATAACCACAGATGTTGTCGCGCCTTAAATTAAAAAAAAAAAAAAATTAAACCCTTGAAAATTGCAACGTGTACAATGGTTGGTTATTGTGATGGTTAGTTCCGCAGAGCTGGAAAGCATCAGAGACAGATTCTATGATAGCCTGCTTCATTTTGTGGTCATCGACCAGTTTCGGGCGATCGCCCATCTTCAGGATGCGTTTGTCAGACAGTGTGATAACACAGACTTGCACAGAGCAAATTCATTTTACACACTCAGTGTGCAAACTGGTTCAGTGTACACAATAGTGTGTAAACTGAATTTGCTCTGTGCAAGTCTGTGGTATCACACTATGTGACAAACGCCCGAAACCGGTTGATGACCACAAAATGAAGCAGGCTATCACGGAAAATGTCTCTGATGTACAATGGTTAGTTTGGCTGGATATAAAAAAAAAAAGTGGTAGAGGTTATACTTGTATTCCTGAGCTTGTGAGGAAAGGCCTTCTGTCAGAAACCAACAAAACTTGTGTAGTTTATATTAAAAACTTACTACCAGGCCTCCAAAATCCCTTAAGAAAAATAATTTTTTTCAGAAAAATGTTCCAAATAAAAGTGATACGTTTTTATCTGTGCTATAAGCATCCTATGCCAAGCTGGAGAAAATTCCAAAAACCTATTCTGTAAAATCGCACCAGTGGTTAAATAATTTAGAATTAGTCTATTAGTGCTTCTATATATATTTATATTATGTAGATGGGTAAAACTAAACATTGTACTGAAGTGGTACTTACTATAGAGGAAAGCATAACTCAACTGTTCTCTCAGAATAATCGCCAAAAATATCAATTTTTTCCGGGAAAATTTAGGTATTTAAGTGTATACAATAGTATACGACGAAGTTTAATGAAAATCGCGAGAAATTGAAAAAAAAAAAAGTATCAGTAAAATCGCACTATCGTCTTGGAGCGATGTATTTTGTCCGAAACTTTCGTGTCAGAAGCGATGATGGTGGTAACTAAACGGAATATCAAGTTTGAGTTTCCTGCGATTTATCGTTTTGGCGATATTTTGCTACACTCACATATACATACACATTTGCTAAAAAAACTCACAGATCATTTGCTAAAAAAACATTTTTTCGAACTCAAGGGACATCAAAATGTGTATTTCCGGTGAACACAGCTTTCGAAAATTTGACACGAATGCAATACTTCTTCCTCTTACCAGGAATATGAAAAAGTAAAAATTGTGAAAATAAAAATTAAAAAGAAGTATTAGTAACAAAACCTTTACACACACACACACACACACACACACACAAAAATGGGGAGAGAATTATTTTAAAAACTCCCTTAGCTGTTGTAATATCCAGAAATATTCTGTTGTGATACCCGAGGGATTGTGCTTGATGCCAAGTTAATTAATCCAGTGGGAATATTTTTTTTTTTTTTTTAAAGAAGTGATAAATTTTGACTTGTTTCCTTGGTTGGAATGTGTTTCTCCCTTAATATATATTTGACGTAAGACTTAACTGTGTTAAGTACGGAATGTTCTTCAAGGTAGTCGGGATATTTCTGGATTATCTGCAGATGGGGAGAATCTAGAGGTTTGAACATTAAAAGTGTAATTATTGCAATAAAATACAAGAATTACTGAAAAAAGTATAAAATACAAAATGCACTTATTTTGCTTTGCGGGTTAAGTAATGCACTAGAAAAGTGGTATGACCTTTTAGGGGCTTCCGCGACCTTTTCATGTAAATCATTAGAATTCCATATTTGAAAGTAATCGGTTTTCTGGGATTGCGTCTTTGATTATTAACTTTGATTATTAACTTAGAAAATTGATTATTGACTTTGTTTTTTAATGTTCTCGAAAACAGCTGCAACGATTTTCTATAAAAATGGAATGTTAACTGCAGTGCTATAAACGCTGTGAGACTAGCAATGTAATTTTTTTAGCGGTTCTAGAGGACTATTGAGGTCGCTTCCACCCCCAGCCCCATTCGGAATATTCATGTATAATCCATACCAATCATTTTTATGACCAGCCATATTAAACATGTAAGCGTTGCAATTTTAAAGGAAATTTCTTAATTAAAATTGTATTATTAATTGGAGTAAGAGAACGTGTATGATTGTTTCACACGAAATTTTTGTACACACCTTAAAAGTATAAATATCTTAATTAATGTTTGTCTTATAATTGGTATGAGAAGAAGAAAATTGGATTTATAAGATAAATAAACTAGAAATAATGCTGGATACTGTATAATGAGGAAGTAACATAAACTGCCAGGACATTACACAAATATAGAAATTGGTATGCGAGAGATTTAGAGTGAGTGAAGAGAAGGGTGGTTGGCTGGTTGCTGAGGCGTTGTAACTGGTATATAAACTGTTGTAAAGACTGTCCCCTGTGTAGGGCTAGCGCAGCTGTATTTAAACAGAGTCTCCCACTCTAGTCTGGCCTAAGTAGCGAGGGAGACTCTCAATTTTGTGTGTGTCTCTCTCTCTGCTTTAGATCCCTCCTTATTGGATCCTATTACAGTCTTATTTCAAATTTATTTGGAGCTGTATGTATGTGAGTGTTGTGATTAATTTTGCTACAAACTAATAAATTGGGTCATCTATATGATAATTTATTTATAAATTTTGTGTACATAGGTCAAACCTCGTTATTTATTCATATTTATCCTATAGTATGTATTATAGAACACTCGGTCATATATTAATGAAAACAAGTTTAGGGTATTCAATATTTTGGGTTAATGGTATGTATTTCAGTTTACATTTTCTGTTCCTATGTAAATAATCCTAGTTGATTTTATGATGAAGTTAACATATGTTTTTTTTTTTTTGCTTTTATTCAAGAAAAGGATATTATTAAAGATCATGTAATAATGTACAAAATGAAATAAACAGGAAAAATTATTATTACAATATTTGGCGTGTTATAATATACAATATATAACATCTTAATTGGTATTCATACAAACATCTTAATATATAAATGTATTCAAAAGTTATTTTTGAAATAGTAAATTTCTTAGAAGTGGTGATAAATATATCTTTTGCTAAATGATGGTTTAAAGTGTGTATTTTATAAATTAATGATAATATATTTTCTAGATTCTCTTAATTTAGGCTGCTTATTTCTATTAAGATTATATATGTATAATATATCATTTGTTTTTATCTTCAGTTATTATTAAACATTTAATTTTAATTTTAATAAGATACGTGAATAATTTAATTTACCTTTTGTGATAAAAAAAACAATATAACAGCTGATCGAGGGAAACAATGAAGTCTATTGTCAATTTTATTAAAGTTACACACTTGGATTTCTGCTGGAAATGTTGCTTTCGTGGCGCTCCTTGAGGCTTTATAGTTAAAAAAAAAAAAACCTGATAATATTTTGAAATCAGCCGCCTCTTTGCCCCTGTGCCCCGAGTTTAAGGGGGGGTACCCACACAATAAAGGCTCTATTGTAACTCCAGGCACTTCATACTAGCCATGAACTGACCTCATATGAGTTAATTAGCTTGCAAAGCTGCTTGGCTATCTGAGTAGCAACATAGTAAATGACGACATATATGCATGGGTATTATTAGGACGTATTCGCCCATAACTTCCTTAATATCCGTTCTATGACCGACAAAGCTAAACGTCCTTTTAAAATTCAATGTTGGATCAATTCCGTTGGATATTTAATGTTTCAATTTCAATCTAAAATTGTTATGTGCAATTATTTCTAATTTTAATCTGGCCAGTCAGTAGCCAGAAAGAATCCTATTCGTTCAATTTTTTTGTACCTCCATTTACAGAATTATAATAATTTTTATTCAATTTGTACGGAATTCTTTCCAGAAATTTTCACAAAAAAAAGAAAAAAACAATATTTACATTATATGAACAAAATTTTATAACATATAATTTTTTCTCCAAAAGGAATGAAATAATTAAAGTACAATTCTGCAGGAAAACGGGATGTAGAGAGTTAAAAATTTTTTATTTTAAAATATAATTTACTGCTAAATTCAAGAGTGCTATATTTTGCTATAATTATAATTAGCTAATTCCAGTAATTCAGTTTAATTATTCATTTATTTTTTTATTTTAAAATTAATTTACGTAAAAAAAGTAGGGTGTAGGTCACAGTTGAACAACTTTTAAATCATCTAGTAAATAATAAACGAATAAATTAAGTTATTCTAAAAATTCTTTTTAGTATGTACATGAACATGCATCAGAAAACATGATGTATGATGGTTCTCAGCCAGCTGTTTGAAAAGTCTTGCTCTTTTTTCTTGTGCTCAAAGTCTGAGACCTAGTTTATTTTTTGCTGACGTCAAAAATGTAGCAGGTGCTTTTGAAAAACAACTGCCATTTGTAATAGTACTATGTTTATTCTATTAATACTATTTTTAATTTCTTTTACTGCTGTTAGAGAGGTAGTGGTGTTGTGTTATCTTGTCAAATTTTCAATTGAATTTTCTAACGGAAATAATATATAATTTTTAGGCGCACAGAATGGGAAAATAGAATGGGAGTTTATCAATACGAAGGGTTCGTTGAAAATCCTTTTAATTTTTTATTCTTCACCAATGCAGGTGGACCAATACAAGTCTAAATAAGGTCTATAAGGAGAGGTCTATAAGGAGAGGTAGCTGCAGGAAGGCAACTTTGACGGAGACATATTAAGAATATAAGGAATGACAAAAGCACTTGACCAATCAGCATATAAAAACGTAAAACCATGATCTTTATACAGCTGGCCTTGGGAAAAAAAGATGACCAATGGGAAAATTAACCCAAAAAGCTAAAGATGGGTTCTCTGGCCGTCAGAATAAATTAACAGGACATGGTTACTTTTGTAATAATCTCTTATTATAAGTCTTGTATATAAATATACAAGTCTAATATAAAGTGGTAATATAAATTTGCACTTTGTTCTGCATTTGTTTGAGGCGACTTCGTCTTTATTGAAATTGAAATATTAACCGTCCTTTCTTTGTTCATAATCGCAAAGAGGACATATTGCTGATAGAGCAAAGTTCTGTAGTTGGTGTAACTGTTTCCTCAAATAATCATGCCCATTGATAAGGAGAAATTATGCATGTTGGCAAGTATTAGCCTTCACTGGAGAGATAATTGTCTACTTTAATAGCCTATACTATATCTTCTCAGATGTTTCATTTTCTTATATGTGTGTAAAGTGCCATTATTAGCCTTTGAATAACTAACAGTTATGGCAAGCGGCTCACTTATTTAACCGCGTCTGCCTTCCATTTAGTAGCCTGGAATCCATTGGTTTCATAATTATCTATTCTTATTTCATGCAGGCTTGACACAGATATTCTGCAGTTCTCTATATTCTGGAATCACAGTGCAGGGGGGCCGCAGCTGGAGCGCTATGGTATCCTTAAAGATCATGGTTTTACGTTTTTATATGCTGATTGGTCAAGTGCTTTTGCCATTCCTTATAGTCTTAATATGTCCCCGTCAAAGTTACTTTCCTGCAGCTACCTCTCCACTAAAGAGACTATTACAGAAGTAACCATCTCCTGTTATTTACTTCTGACGGCCAGAGAACCCATCTTTAGCTTTTGGGTTAATTTTCCCATTGATCATCTTTTTTTCCCAAAAACTTTGTCATATTTTCTGATTATTTTCTATGAAACTTTAGGTATATCTCTGTTTCATCCTAGATCAGTTGCTACCTATTCCTTAGCTTGTCTGCCGTCTTCAAAAATGGAGGCGACGAGAGACTGAAAGTAATTCTTCCCACGCTTCATTGCGGCCTGGATTTTCATTGTGAGAATTGCGATTTATCGATAGGTGCATAAACGACTTCCTTTTATATATATAGAATCTTGCATAACAGCAATAATAAAGGGTTAAAACTTTAAAACTTTTAATTGAATCATTTTTTCAGAAATGAATGTGAACAGTAAGGTTGAGCTCCTGGTTAAAGTGCCAATTGAATGTGTAAAATTCTGCCAGTTTTTTACAAGTTAAGGTGTAGCTAATATTCTAGTTTGAAGAAAATCGGAAGAGCGCTTTTATTGATTTTCTTATTTATATTTTTTTTCTTGAGATTTGGGAATGTTCTCTAGAGTGGCTAAACAGGTTTAGTTTAAACTGGAAATGCTTACATACACATCACACACACACATATAGACCATTCGGGAAAACATTTTTTTTTCGTCATTAGGAGATCCCCACAATACGAAACATGTATTTCCGTTGAAACATGAATTTCAAAAATTTGACACGATCGTAATTCTTCCTCTTCAGGAGAGGCACTTAAGAGGCAATAATAATTTAAAAAGACAAACCAAAGATTAGAATACCCTAATAGAAGTTTGTTTATTTAATTAATCATTAAATCTTCATATTTTCATTATCCAATGTTAATAACTATTAAACAAGGCCATAAATATATATATACTAAAGAGATTATGTTGATAAAACTAGGTATAGTGGATGTACTTATCTACTTGAGGAGACGGGAACACACGAGGTGGAGTTGTTAAATTGAAGTGGGTCGACTACCTTGGCTTCTTCCCTAGGCTTTCTCCCTTCCCCTCGTTCGGAGACGATCGATCTTCCAAGTCACGCAACTATCTAAGTTCTCATCAAAAACTAGTACTCACATGACAACTAGGATTTTCTTCTTGGCGATAGCAGAAATATCACTGATCAAAAAAGAAAAAAAAAAGGGGGAGGGAAATTCATATTCCCATAAATCGACTAATTTATTGGGGGATTCATGGTGAAAATGATCTTTTTGTAAGTGTTTGCCCTAAATAAGAAGATTGGAAATATATTTTTCTTGTAAAATCTCCTTATGTGTAAAGTTATCTCTTATTGTCTTCCCGGTTGGAAAGTTATTGTGTTTGTTTTAATTTTTCACTTTTGTGTTATTTTCACACTGCAGTTAATGATAAATGTTAGGATTTGAGTCAGCTAACAATGTATGATTACTATTATTCATCTAGGACAAGGAATATTTCTTGGTGATACTTAAACCCAGACAATCGTACAGTATCCTTGTATATTAGATAGCAACTTCAAGGAACTTCCCCAATTATGGTTGGAAAAATGACAGTTCAGCAGAATCCCCTAAAAACCAATTTACTCGGAAAATTATTTTAAAATAGTAATGATATTGATGAATGAGGAGTACGCGATGAAAAATGATATCATCCATTGGTGTCTTAATGGAAAATATTAGCAAAAATCTGGGATGAACAATTTTCTTTAAGCACGAAGTTTTGAGAGGCATTCTTATTTAAAGTATTATATTTTTACTTTCTCTTACTCCTAGTAAGAGGAAGTATTGTAATAGTGTCAAATTTTCGATATGGAGTTTTTTCCCCGGAAATATCCGTTTTAAGGTTCCCTGAGTCCAAAAAAGTGGTTTTTAGCAAATGGTCTGTGTGTGTGTGTATGTATAGCTCAAAACCGAAAAACCTAGAAAGTGAAACTTGATATTCCAATTAGGATCTGACAATACGTTATCTGTCAAAATTCCTCAACCGGAAGTACCACTTTACTAGTTGGATTTTTTACTTTTTTGCGATTTTCTCAAAAATGGGTCCGACAATTTTCTGTAAACTTGGAACATCAACCACGCATACAAAGAGCTACAACTTTTATTTGAAACATTTCTCCGGGAAAATGCATTTAAGAGCACTTTTATGGAAGGGGTGGGGTTACGTTTTTCTCTAAAGTGCTATCACAGTTGATTATACAATTCTATCATTCAAACAAAATTAATTAGAAATAAATAGATGGCCAAAATTCCGAGTTTTAAAAAATTTAATAAACCGGAAGTGCGCTTTTACTGAACTGTTTTTTTCAGTTTTCGTCGAATTTCGTTAAATTTGGTACACAAACTATAATATTTGTCAATTAGAATTTTGAGCACAGGAATAAGAGAAAGTTGTGTGAATGTTTCACAACAGATTTTTTTTTTTATATAATCTTGTAAATCAGCGAAATGACATCAGATCCAGTAGAACGCATAAGGGCATCCCTAGAACACCACCTCCCTCCGCCGAAAAAAGTGCATTTTTCCAGAAAGTATAGTCAGTAATAAAAGGAAATATCAAGTTGGAATTCCGGCGATATTCCCTTTGTGAGTTATGCTGTCTACATACAAACATACAAATACGCGCGGGCACACTCATATACACACAGACCAATTTCTTAAACACCACTTTCTCGGCTTCGGAGGATCTTCAAACCTTATATTTCCCCTGAAAACTGCGAAATTCGACACGATTGCGGTACTTCCTGTTTTTTAGAACCAGTATGAGACAGTAATAAAGAGTAATTTATGAATTATATTATCTGTTCCCACTACCTCATTGTGCAACAATTAATTAAAAAAAAAAAAAAAAAAAAAAAAAGACTTTAATAATTGACAGTATATAAGAGAACAATTTTGTAAAAAAAAAAAAATTAAATTAAATTATTTATTCTAGAGTCGTATACATTCCAAGCGCAAGTGGGTAAATTTGTCTTGATAATAGTAGCGGGTATTAATGGTATCTATGAGCCACACAGAGCCAGTAGTGCTCTCTAACGAATAACTTTAACTGTTGGAGATTACTTCTAGCGTGAAATTAGTAGTTAGAGACAACTTACTATGTATGTATCACTTCACTCTACGTAGAATTTAAACTATTGTATATATATATATATATATTTAAACTAATTGTATCTGTCTTATTTAGATTGTTTGGAATAGTTCTCTTAATCCACTTTTACGCTAAAAATGACCAAAGCAACTTTGGTATTAACCTGGATTTCAAGTTATACTAATATATTATTTTGTGACAAGGAAATATATTTGTAATGAAACTTATTATTTGAATTATCGTTTACCATTATTATTTTAGTGTTTTCTTAAAAATACATTTTTCACAAATCAAACTGTGTATGGGTTGTCAAGATTACAAGCATTAAATCTTGAGGAACCCAAGTGTCCCTCTTATGAAGTGTAGAGTGTGCCGCGTTGCCCGGGAGGCATCATTTACCTAGCAGCTTGTCCGGCACACGTCCAAATCGCTCTTTGGCGCGGAAACTCTGGGTTTGATCAAATCCCGGGCCATACTGATAGGATACTACCCGTGGCCGATTCTTGAGGACGCTCAGCACCTCCTCGTCTGTGACCGAGCGGTCTTAACTGTCCATACAAATTGTCAACAATTAGCGAATTTACTATGGTACGCTGAAAACCTAAATCCGTCCATTTTGGACACATAACCTTGTTCGAGGACTGAACTGGTAAGATGTATATGTGCGTACGAGAATATATAGTAAGATAAACCCTCTGTCTATAAGGAAGCTTGGATAATGGCCAGATGTTGGAGGAAGATATAACCACCCTTACAACCTTTCCAGATTCTGAGATTTCTCAGAGATCTTGGTTTGGAAGGAGTGCTGTTGTAGGGTGAATGGTCTCACCCTGTCACCAGCAGGTGTGTAGACTCATTGGATCCACCATATCCACTAGATCTCTTTTGGTCACAATGCATCGTACCCTGGGTATCATGAAGAAAACGGAAGAATGTATCTAGTCGATGTATCTGTCCCAGGCGCGGTAAATCTAAAAAATAAAAATAATGGGAAAGGGTTCCTTCCCTTAATGATAAGTTTAAGGTGCTTAAAAATAATAATAATAATAACAACAATATATTGATATAGCGGTGATCTTTCATGCATATTATAAAGTAATTTTGATTAACATAATTGTCATTGAATGAAATACATTGTCATTATTGTAGCTGTAGGCAAGAATTTATTAAATTCATTAATCACGTGACACACAGTTCATACGGTTTGACCACCCGGAGAGAGAGGTGAAGCGAGAGTGGTTTACTCATTAATTTTTCCGCATTGTAACGTTTATTTAATAAATGTTTCTCTTCAAGAAGATTTTCTTTTGAAATGAAAAAACAGTTTTATTGGACTAGACAAGCGATAGGTATCTTTAATAGCGGTAAGAAGGAACTGTAGTTTGTGAGATTAAGACTTATTTAGAAAACTATTATCAATAGTATACCGCTAAATTTTAAGTAGATTGGGGCCAACTAATGGGCTAAGCCAAAGTCCTTAGCAGGAAAGAAATCTCTTATCTAGATTTGAATAGGCTTGTTTTGCGTACTACTGTGGAAAGCTTGAGTATGAACATAAACCAAGCTGTCTCACGCACAAAAAAAAAAATGCATAGACCACGTAAAAAATGTAAACAAGCAAAATATTCCTTTCCACAAAATTAAATTTTAATTGGATTCGTTCGACAATAATCGCTTACAGCACGACGGGTATTAACGAAGTTATGGGGCGATTGTTGTCTGGCGAAATATGTGATCCGTAGCTAGGGTTTTTAGTTAAATAAATATAGATATAAAGAAATTAGTTTAGCAATTTGCTGGGAGTTTGTTCTTTGAAAGAGTAATCTATCACTTTAAGCAGATATGAAGAGTGATCAGTCGACGGTACAAGCAGCCCGGTCTTATAGTAAACAGCACGGTCTGTATTTTATGTAAGTGTGTGTGTGTGTGTAGTGTTAGAGTTGGAGGTCATTGAACTGACAGGTGAAATGACCTTGTATGCTCCCACTCACTCTCTCTATTAACCTTCCTTCTCTCTCAGGCGTACACACCTGATCATTCTTTGTCTTTAATAATACTTTTTCGTCTTTCTATCTCTCTGCTTTCAGACATAAGTTTCTTTTCCTTCTTTCAGTTTATTTATTTTATTTCATCCTAATTATATCACAATTTATATAGATTTATAATTTAATTATAACAAGAATGAATAATATGGTACTCTTTCTACGCGGCAAATGGGCTGGCCATTTCTCTTCTTAATCGTTACTGCGGACAAGATGCTACGGAAAGCATCTGTTTGTATAATTCAGTGTTAACTGTCATCAACCAACTCCTCACAAAAGAAGGCAATAATGATTTAAAAATCCATATTCTAGATTTATCCTTAAGCCTAGCCAAATGTTAAAAATAATAATAACAGTAAAAAATTAAATAAATAATTGAAACTTGGTATGAAACACTCACACTACTTTCTTTTTCAAAATCTTGTAATTTGTTACTCACAGTATGGTTGCCTTAATAAATAATTATGGTATAAATGGTAGGTAGGTAGTGTTTGAATGTAATTAGATTGTAGTCCAGTAGACACGTCCTAGATCAAGCCCCTAGTAACATTTGAAAAAAATCTTTTCCAGACAAATGTTCTAATAAAAGCGTGATAGGTTTAAAATTTTAACGTAGCAGCCCCATTCCAAAAATCAATTTTTTTCTGAAGAATTTTTTCACATAGTGTGATAATAGTTTATTTATGTGCTTTCTTATAGTATGCAAAATTTTAAGAAGATAAAGCATGAGAAAATACTGGAAAAAAATCCGTAAACGTTACTTTCGTGTCGAATGCTTTATATCCAATGGAAGAAGTTCTTGCAATTTTTCTTTTCACTTTCTCAAACTTTTGACATTCGTTTAAGTTCCATCAGGTGACCTGACCATATGGTTTTGCATAAAATCGGTCAACCAAAAAAGTACCACTTTACTGAATGAATTATTCATTTTTTTTTTTTTTTTAAACATTTTCTCCAACGATTTTTTTCTTTAAACTTGTTATTTATTATATATACAAAGAACTTGTCTGTAACGACAGAACACTGTCCGGATACAGCAGTGCATTGTGAAGGCTCCGGACGCAAATGACCCTAGATGTTGACGCGCATTAAATTTGAAAAAAGATATATATATATATATTTTTTAACATTTTGGTAAAAAAAGTCTGGAGAATGCGGGACTTTTTTTTAAAATGCGTCTCTCTCTCACTCTCACACTCTCTCTCTCCCTCTCCCTCTCTCACTACTAGTGCTAACAACACCGTGTGATTAAAAAGTTCCAAAGTTTTAAAATACTTTTTTTTCAGTTTAATCGATCCCCCCTTGATTAAACAGAAGTTTGTTTGTGTAAGCGGCTTTATGTTTGCAAACATGATATTGCTCTCAAAGTAAACAATATTATTTATTTAAATACTTAATTGACCCATGATTAATAAATTGGATACAAAAAAAATAGTTTAGTTTTAATCGTAGGTATATATATATATATGTAATATAATATAAGTACATTTTGTTCATAGAATACTACGAGAAATTTTATCGAGACAGTTCAAAATTCCTCTAGGATAGGGGTGGCGAACCTCTGTTTTCGTTCCCGTGCCAAATATAATGGGTTTGATGAAGGAAGAAATGGTTTGGTTTGAATGAACAAATTAAATATGGCTGAACACTGTATAATGTTAAAAGTGACACTGACTCCTTGGACTTTACACTAAAATGGTAGAGTATGGTAGAGTGTAAAGGGTAAGGTAAATGACACGTTGTGACTGACGAGTGAACTGTGTTGTTTATCTATCTCTAAAGAAAAAAAAAAAGAGCTAAAAACAATTATTTAAAACCTTTCTCTGGAAAAAATTCATTTAAGGAAAGTTTTTTGGAGAAGGGTGGTATTACGCTTAATTTATTATACGATTCTATCTATCATCCATATAATATTAATCAGAATGAAATATGTTGACAAAATTCCAAGTTTGAAGAAAATCGGTTGACCGGAAGTGCGACTTTACTGAACAGTTTTTTCAATTTTCTTGGATTTTCTCCATAAAAACACTCTTGGGTTTCATTTAACTTGTTACACTAACTATATATATATATACAGAGGCCTATCACTTTTGCTTGAAACTTTTAGCAAGAAAATTCATTTAATGGGGTTTTTAAGAAGGGAGGAGGAGGAGGAGGAAGTGCCTTCCTCAAAACGAAGGAGAAGTCCTTCTATAAAGTTTAGATCCTCCCAATCATGTAATTTGAAGGTAACTAAACAACTAATAAGAATTATATGTTTGCAGAGAAATAGTCAAATATAACTATATTAATTGCAGTAAGAGGGAGTCGAGGAAGACATTAGATTTTTGGACGAATAAATCACACATACACATAAATACATAGTGAACCATTAGCTACTTAGAAGACCTCAAAATATATATCTATCTATGTAATTTTGGAAAAGTCAATTTTGAGAATTTGAGGAGACGATCGCCAATTTTCCCTTTTGCCGCAGTAAGAGATACCATGAAATGTAGCCATAAAACGCAGCAGAAAACTGGGCTTTATCTAAAAGAACTGAAACGTAGCTGAAAGCTTGCTTTCCCTCGAGATGGAGTTTCAGTAACTGAAGTACCCATATTGGTGATCCAATGAATCCCTAACTTTGAAATCAGGTAGAAAATTCGTATCCACAAAAGGTCATTGTTTATAGAGACATAAAAGATTTAAAATGGTATATTTATGTATGGTCGTCACCAAATGCGAATGAATGAAAATTGTTGGCCCAAGAAAATCCACTACTTTAATCCCACTAGAAATAAGGAAACGAGGCACTCCTAGGAAGGAGTTGCATGCATGAAGGATATGGTGCGGGTAAAATGGCGACAAGAGGGCTAAGTAATAGGATAGAAAAACAGTGGCTATTGGATGATAATACTTAATGTTTCGTATAATCCTTCTTAAACATATATAATCAAATATAGAAACTGGATTTACTCAAAGACATCCCATTAATATTTTTGGAATTTTATTAAGTATGTATTTTTTATTATCTCTTTTTACCGTACATTAATAATATTACCTTTTTTTTTTTTTTTTAGTGCATTTTAATCTGTATTTTTTTTTCTCTTATTTTCATGTTATTGTCATTTCGATTGACAATACGCGATATTATCAATATGCAAAATGGGCAGTGTCTGTTTGCTCGTAAATAAATAAATAAATAAATTACTGGCTAATTTATATCAACATTCATGTGTCTATATTTCAAATTTAATTGCATATTTATTATTGAATGTTAATTATAATTTTGCCATTCAGAATTCAATATATTTTCTATTTTAGTTCCTTTGTTAAATTATATTTTAAAAATGAGACTTTATTATTGTTTTAAACAGCTTTAAATTGTACAGAAATTATAAGTAAACGGTCAAAAAAAAAAAAAAAAATATAGATTATCATAAAAATAGCAAACTTGAGCTGAGTAGTGTTTATTTCAAAATGCCAAATGAATAATTCAAATGAAGGAATTATTGAGTAGAGAGAATGTTTTTTAGTATTACAGCACTGGCGTTGCCCCCTGGTGCATTATATTTTAATAAAATGACAATTTTGATTGATTACCCTTGGTCATAATGATAATCAATCAATATAAATAAGTATAGTTAGAAAGTATTCTAGTGAAATGGCAAAGTTCGGATCAATAAATTGAATAAGATAAAATATACATTTTTAACAATCCCATCTGATGTATAATAACTTTTTTTTTTCAGGATTTCTTCAATACTGAGGTTCTCCTCAACCAAAAATTAACTAATAATAATTATAATCTGAATTGCCGTTAGTCCTCAAAATTCTTAAACACTTTGAACAGCTCTTAATGGCATTGGTTCGTTGTTATATATTACTGGCAAAATCGGTTTATGATGTTTGTAATTATTAACAATCTATTCTAATCAAATCCCTGTTTGTCAATTGACTTCCTTCAAGAGTTGGCATAAACAAATTGATTTTTATAACTTTCTTGTTTTATAAAGTCTATTATATAGATTAGATTAGAAGCGGGGGGGGGAGCCTCATTCCACTGCGACCTGCAAATCGAGGTCTATTGTGGATCCCCTTAAATTACAGCACAATCCCCAGTTGTCCTCCTGATCAATCCTAGCAAAGCTGAGAGCGGCTCCGTCATGAAGCTTCTAGCTTCGGGATTGCCTGTCCCCAATTGAAGAAACCTAATCCTCAGGCCGGCGCACTCTCAAAGGATGTGCGCCGGAGTTTCTTCCTTTACCTTGCAGAATCGGCATACCGCACTATCCGCAAGTTGTAGGTGGTGCATGTGTCTGTTCAGCCTACAATGCCCTGTTAGTAGACCCACAATTAACCTTATATCCCTTCGGGTCTGGCTCAGTAGGTCTCTGGTAAATTTAGGCAAATGTCTTTTAATGAAGAGCTTTGCCTGCCTCCGTCCTGGTGTTCTTTCCCAACAGGGGCGCAGACGCTGTTCTTCTATCCAGCCCCTGATAGAAGTTTGAATAAGGCTCCTGGACAAGCCGCAGAAGGGTTCGGGGCCTATAAAGATATCCTGCGAACACTCCCTCGCTAGGGCATCCGCCCTCTCAATGCCCAGAAACCCCGCATGTGCCGGCATCCAGGCGAGTGTCAGTTTATTCCGAGTACCCACCTCGGGGAGGGTAAGTACGCAGTCCCAAACCAATCTTGAGACTATTTGGTGTGAGGAGAGTGCCTTCAGGGCTACCTGACTGTCGGAGTATATGGCCACTCTTCAACCCACTATACTTTGCCTTATAATCTCCCTAGCGCAGAGTTGTACCGCAGCGACTTCAGCCTGAAAGACCGTGGCGTACTTCCCTAGGCTGGCCTTAATTTAAAATGTATTATATAAATAATATATGCTAGCTAAGCAGGGAGGGGCTTTGCCGCGCATCGGATTACCGTTTTTCTGAATGTACATATAAAAAAGTCTCTTTCGGCAAAAAGTCATCTTTAAACGTGATATTTATGTTTCTGTTTTTTGTAACAGGGATTCCTTTGTCTGATACAGTCTTTATTATTATTCGTCTGTCGGGAAGAGGGACCGAACCTTACATTATTGGACCCATATAGCTACCGTAAAGAAAACAATAACAAACCGGATCTAGAACAAAAATCCAAATCCGGGTCTAACCAATCTTAAAATTCACTTCAGTCCATAAGAAATCGGACCATAACTTTAAAGGGAAAAAGCCTAAGCTCTTTCATAGACATCCCGTTTCCCGACCAAAGATTTTTCTCATAACCCAAGCAAATCTGTCATTAGGTGGATAGGTGTTTCTTCCTCTGTCCCAGAGGCTCTACAAAAGGGGTCTCGAATGAGCTCCATTACGTGCTATCTGTAGGGACTGTCACTCCATTAGTAACTTCTAGTCCAATAATAGAATTCGAAATGTTAAAGTATCACTTTTATTCCAGTTGGTATTCATTCCATGGTTTTATCATCCAAAATTATTACACTGCTCTAGAGACATTAATGGCTATAAATAAATTGGCCATTGGTTTATATAATATGTTGCTTTCAATGTATCTTTATAGTTCGCTGAAATATGGATGAACTATATAGATCATTCAAGAAACAAGGACGTCATCAGTCCTATCGCCATCAAATATTCTATTTCATTCAAGTTTCTCAATTTAATTTATGGTATATAATTAAATTAATATTGTTTATCATTTTTGCTAAAATTCAAACTTGTAATAGTCTTTTCTTTTTTTTTTTTTTGGAAACCACCTCGAGACATGAGAATTCTTCAAAATCCGCTAATCCGGAAGTATCACATACTGTAAAGATTTTTTTGTTCTTCAATTTTGCTCGGTTTTTACTCATTTTCAATTTTTTACACATGAAAGATTTGAAAAGAATGATGATTGAAAAAATTTTTATTTTGGGATATTTACATACGAATTAATCTGTTTAGAGGTGGAAACCAACTAATGAAATACCAAGTACCTACTTATTTTTTACCTTTAATTTTCTGCGCTGAATTTAAGTCACTCCTTCCCTCCAAAACTTCCCGATTCAGTCTGAATGTATCAGCCGCTTTGCAACCATCATTTTCTTCCCTTTGTTTTGGTCTTCTTCTTCTTTGCTTTGGTCTTCTCCTGTTATTCGAACAGATCCTCTGGATCTTTTCCTGGTCACCGTTTCCGGCATTCTGTCCCATGAGAAACACTTAAGTTTCCGGGTGTAATTTTGGTATTTTATATATTTCCACCATTAATGCAATATTATAGATTAAATAAGCTGAATGTTGAGAATTGCATTAAATGAAAATTATTAAATAATCGATTTTCTACAAGTTCCTCTTGTTTACCCCCTTTACGTATTATGATTACTTACAAGTGTATCTGTTCATAGGGAACACTAAAGGTGAATGAAACTGATTATTTACCTATGATTATTGCCCGCAAGGGATATCTGTTGCATGCAGTTATTTGGGGGGTTAGCGACCCCACGGGTCCAATACTCCATGCACTTCGCCAGAACAGTACACAATACACTTAAAGTACATATACTCGATCCTTTACAGACAAGGACAAACACAGTACACAAATTAGGGTCTCCATCCTGGTTAATTGGCGTAAGCCAAGGGAGAAGGAAGGGCTAGCGACGTGGAGGTTCCGGGTTAGAATCCAGTATGCTGCCCTTAGATTTTCTGTACCTAGGAGCCACTAAAACTCACTGTCCGGTGAGGGGCTGTGTTGTTTGTAGCTAGAGAACACTGCTTGGTAGCCGACACTGCTCTGAGAAGTTTCCGGCGGTCGCAATGCAATAATCCCCTACAACAATATACAATCTACCTAATGAATACCAGAAAGTTTATTGAGTGATCAGTAATTTATGAATCTAAAAGACCACTTCCAATTAAAATCTGAACGGTTATGTAACCGTTTCTAAGTCCGCTGCTTGCTTGTTTTTGCGGTATTGGTGGTTAATTGATTACAAGATCCAGTAAAATCGTATGGGAAACAATCTACTACGATGATTGTTAGATACCTCTAATAGATCAAAATACATTTTACCAATATGGAATAAATTTATGAATAATTTACGGTTATTATAAAGGCTCATTTATTTGTGGGTAGCTAATTTTAGCTTGCAATTCAGTTGTCTTGTTATTATAATACGCCATCTCTTAACTTTGTATATAAACGTTATTCTATATTTTACAATAAATAATAAATGCTATGTAATGTTTATTCAATAATTATTTACAATAATAGCTAGTTGTGACGTAATCGCCTTTCCCCCACCACCACCACTATTACAAAACCGTGGTTATATTTCTATAATGAAATAATATATAACAATTATTAAATTTCTTCTCTTTTATATTTTATTATTAATATTGAAAACTATGATTTTATTGTTAATTAAATTCTAATATATTTTATATTTTAATATTATTTTATTATGTAAATTAATATTTTAATTTATTATTTAATTAAAATTAATTAAACATTCTTATTAAACAATCTTTGCGAGAGACAGAGAGGCCTTAAATTATGGATTTTCTCTCTGTTTTTTGTTTTACCATTGAAATCATTCTACAATAATTAATAAAAATTAGTTTAAAGTTTTGAAATATTCGTAGATATTTCGAAGAAAATACTGTAGATACTGTAAAAAATACTGTAAGAAAAAAAAATGGATAAAATTTTTAATTAAATGAGATTTTTTAACCCTTACATATGTTATATCTTTTTTAAATCTCCATATAAATCCTTACATATATTCCACCTAGCATTTTTTATTATACAAATTTTTTCTGCTTTTTTCATCTAAAAAAAAAAAAAGTGTTTAAAGAAGAAGTAGAGGGTTAAATCAATAATATTGTTTATTTTTTTTTACAACAAAAAAAGGGATGTGGCGCTCTCTAAAAGCAATATTGCCAACTTCAAAACTTTATTTCATTGAAAAATAATTTAATTTTCTTTTGCTTTATTAGTTTTCAAAATATTTGGAAATCATTTTTTTTTTTTTTGGTGTCTCTTAAATTTTATTTTCAAGAAATTCAATTAATTTATTGCAGAGTTTGTGTTTTTGATGTATTTTTTTTTTTGACGGAGGCTTGAATTGTGTGCCCGGCACACGAATCAATTGATAACTTTGAATTTGTGAAGTTTTGGTGTAATAGGATCCAAAGAGAGGATCCATAGCAGAGAAAGAGAGACAAAAATGACAGGACCACTCTCTAGGATTAGAGCGGGAGAAACTGCATAAATACAGCGACGGGAGATAGATATACAACAGAGTTGACTTGCCAGTCACAACGTGCCATTTACCTTGCCCTTTTACCACTCTACCATACTCTACCATTTTAATGTAAAGTCCAAGTAGTCAGTGTCACTTACTTTTAACATTATACAGTGTTCAGCCATATTTAGTTTGTTCGTTCAAACCATAGTCATTTCTCTCCTTCATCAAACCAATTATATTTGGCACGGGAATGAAAAAAAAATGGTTCGCCACCCCTGTCCTAGAGGAATTTTGAACTGTCTCGATAAAATTTCTCGTATCAGAGACATTTTCCGTGGTAGCCTGCTTCATTTTGTGGTCATCGACCGGTTTCGGGCGTTTGCCCATCTTCAGGATGCGTTTTTTTAGACAGTGTGCCAACACAGACTCGTACTTAGACTTAGTTTCACACTAACTCAGTCTCTGTACTAGTCTGTGTTGGCACACTGTCTAAAAAAACGCATCCTGAAGATGGGCGAACGCCCGAAACCGGTCGATGACCACAAAATGAAGCAGGCTACCACGGAAAATGTCTCTGATGCTTTCTAGCTCTGCGGAACCAACCACCACAACAAATTTCTCGTAGCCAACATTATTCTATGAAAACAAAATGTACTTATATAATACCTGAGGCCGATAAATATAATTAACTTAAACATTATTTGTTTGTATCCAATTTATTAATCATTGGTCAATTAAGTATTTAAATAAATAATATTGTTTACTTTGAGAGCAATATCGTGTTAGCAAACATAAAGCCGCTTATACAAACAAACTTCTGTTTAATCAAGGGGGGATCGATTAAACTGAAAAAAACTATTTTAAAACTTTGGAACTTTTTAATCACACGGTGTTGTTAGCACTAGTAGTGAGAGAGGGAGAGGGAGAAAGAGAGAGTGTGAGAGTGAGAGAGAGACGCATTTTAAAATAAAATACTGCCTTTTCCACACTTTTTTACCAAAATGTTAAAATATATATATACACTTTTCTTTATTCAAATTTAATGTGCGTCAACATCTAGGGTCATTTGCGTCCGGAGCCTTCTCATTGCACTGCCGGCCTCCGGACAGTGTTCTCTCGTTACAGACAACACTGTTCATCACCCGACAGTGAGCTGCAGGAGCTCCTAGGAAGAAAAAATCTAAGGGTAGCACAGCAGAATTCGAACCCGGGTCCTCCATGTGGAAGTCCAGTGCGCTAACCACTTAGCTAATCCCTTGACTTAAAAAATATATTTATTTTTAATTTTTATAATTAATGGTAGATATTACTTACTTATTCGGATTCCTCTTCTACCTCACAGTGTAGAGGATCTACAAAAGAGACGCCACCTTTCTCTATCCACTGGCATTGTCTTGGCCTCAGTCATTGACAGATGAAGTTTAGATCCTCAAATGCTCTTTTTGGGTGCCTTTCTCTGTCCATTCTAGACAGGTGTCCGAACCATCTCAACTGCACTTTTTTGACGTGTGATATTAGGGGATCTCATTCCAAATTCCTCCTGATGGTGGTGTTTCTCGCGCGATCCCTTCTTGCTTAGCACTCCGTACGCCTAAGATACCTCATTTCAGAGGCCTGGATGCGGCTTAAACTCTTTTTAGTGTGGGACCACGATTCGCATCTTTATATCAATACAGGAGTATATATTGTTCGGTAAACCGTCAACTTAATCTTTTTAGACACTTCTTTTTTGGCTAAAAAGTTTTTATTGAGTGCTTGGAACAGTCCCGGAAGCTGCAAACCTTGAGTTTAACTCATCCTTAATTCTTCCGTCACAGCTCATAATGCCACCTAAGTACTTATATACATTTACTTGCTCTAGATGACTATTTTCAACATTTATGCTGTGTTTCTTCTCTGTTCTGCTTATTACCATAATCTTACTCTTTTCCAAATTGATCTCCATGCCTTTCTTTTGAAGTTCTTCCATCCATACATTAGCATTATATTGGAGCTTTTCTTCAGAGTCCGCTATGAGTACTAAGTCGTCGGCGTACATCAGAGAAGAGAAAGTCACTGGCCGCATATTCCAATATCCCAAGCAAAATTCCTTAGTTCTGGATTGACAGGCTTTGGATATATCATCCATAAACATTATAAATAGCAGTGGGCTCAGTATGTCACCCTGTTTTAGTAGTGAACTCCGGAGAAGAACAATTTGCTGTTCTGACGTAATTACGACAATTGTGATAAAAACTTTTAATCCTTTCTATAAGCCCTCTGTTAATATTTCTCTTTCTCAAGGTTTCCCATAAATATGTCCTAGGAACTTTATCAAAAGCTTTACATAAATCTATAAAACATAAATGGACTTCTTTGTCGTACTCGATAGATTTTTCCACAATTTGTCTCATCGTAAATATGTGATCCTGCGTACTTCGGTTTGGACGAAAGCCGCACTGATCAGCAGCCTTTCCACTTGCTTTCTCAGCCTTGTTTCGAGGATTCTTCCATATATTTTACCAGGGACGCTTAGCAGTGAAATACCCCTATGATTAGCACATTCTCTATTATTTCCTTTTTTATATATAGGAAATTTTTATATAATTGACAGTTCCCAGTCCTTCGGGATCCTCCTTGTATTCCAAGCTAATTCGATTACTTTATATAGCATTTCTTCAGCTTCTTCTCCCATATATCTCAGCATTTCTGGTGCAATTTTATCATGACCTGCAGACCTTCCTAATTTCATTTTTGCAAGTGCCTTATACATTTCTTCTCTTTCTACATACTCGTCATCATCATAATCAATCTCTTCATCCTGTACTCTTTCCTCACTCAGGTGGATAGAATCTCTTACATCCTCGTTCACCATCATTCCATCATCATGCTCTTCGTTGCCCGTTCTTCCAGAAGTTCCTCAAAATCTTCTTTCCATCTCATCATTATCTTCCTTGGCTCTGTAACAAGTAATCCATCCTTCCCATTAACGTACTTCAGTGGGCAATCCCTTCCTGTTCTCATATTTTTAATAACCTTGTAGAACAACTTTTGATTTGTCTGTACGCTTTCCTCCATAAATTTTCCGAACTCTTCCCAAGCCAATCTCTTTGCTTCTCTTACAGCCTCTTTTACTTTTTTCCTTGGTCTTTGTACCGGGTGTAAGATTCTTGATCCTTAAGCCCTAAGTATTGCCTCCAAAGTGCTTTCTTTTGGTTCACTTCGTTCTTCACTTATCTGACCACCATCTGGTTACTTTTTTACTTGTTCCACACTTGGAAACGCCGCAAACATCTACCGCTGCTCTTAATAATACATTCTTAAAGTTTACCCTTGCTGTTTCCAGATCATTCGCAAATCTTCCATCCCCTAAACCTTTAACATTTTCTGTCACTTTTGCTGCTAATTGTGTTTTGACTTCTGGATCTTTTAATTTAAAATTTTTTATGTTTTCATTAACTTTTTTCTTTTTCTTTTTATTAGGCTTTTTCCACGTTTCCCTGCCTACATTAACCACTAACAGATAATGATCGCTACCTATCTCTGGTCCTCGCATCACTCTAGCGTCTCTGATCCTATTTAACATACTTCTCCTTCCAATAATGTAGTCAATAATCGACCTTTCGTTCCTGGAGGGTTCCACTCTGGTATACTTATGGATAGATTTATGGGGGAATTTGGTATTAAATATGACAAGATTATTTGCCAAACAAAACGTTAGTAATCTTTTCCATATCTTTCACTTTGCCATATCTTTTACTGTTGTTTCCAACTCTTCCGTTCAAATCTCCCAGTATAAGAATATCCTCATACTCTTCATCTACAGCCTTTTGCAGATTATTGAAAAACTGGTCTTTGCTTTCCACTAAGTCATCCTCGTTCGGACCGTAAGTGATTATCAGAGTTGTTGTAATTCTGCTTTCTACATCAAAGACTTTTACCGTCATTAGTCTTTCATTTACAAATTTCCAGTCCTTAATTTGGCTTATATAATCTTTATGTATTAAAAAGGCTACTCCAGCCTTTGCTCTTTCAGTGGGAGATACCCCCGAATAGAGCAGTAGAAATCCATCATGTACGATCTCACAGCCTTAGCCCTTTTTCTTTGTCTCTGTTAGGGCCAACATCGTTACATTCACTTTCTTCATTTCTTCCACAAGCTCCGGTTCCTTACCTATAAGGCCCCTTACATTCCAGGTTCCTACTTCGAAGTTCCATATCCTCGCCAAGTCATAGCCATTTTTCCGATTTCGGTGCTTTTCTTTTGCTTTCTTTTAATCATATATACTTATATATTCGGGTATGTGGGGGATTGGCCCATAGTGGAGGGGCTGCCTCCTTCAGGCACCTATCCTTACCTTGTACCGCTTCGGAGTTAGTAGTACATTTCTAAGACATAACTCTTACTTCCTGAGACGGCTGGATGTTCTAGCCCAATCAGGTGGCTTTCCCTCCTCCTTTCTCAACCGGGCTTGGGACCGGCTATGGCGGAGTTGGTAAATATTAATTTAAGTAAATCATATTTTTAGGAATGTAATTCTATGTAACTTTTAGATAGCAGGGTTAATTTTACAACTTAGACAGCATTCTGGATTTTAGGGATTGCGCCTTAGAGATTTCAGCTTAGAATCCTTACAATCCGGAATCCTCCGTATCATTGCAAACGCACCTTCTTAAGTCTCCCACCGAGCCAGACACATTGACCTTAATATATCTTTCATTACCCAAGTCGCCCAAATCCATTACTGGAAATTCCATATTAACCTTACAGTCTCACACAAATCCTCTAGTTGAACTCCCGCCTTCCTAATGACCCTACTAAACCTCCTTCGTAAAAACCCTCTTGACTCTTAAAAGACAATGACTTCGTGATCTCCTCTCAAGTCAAGAGAGTAAATAGTGTTTTTTTGTTGTTTTGGAGTGGCTTTTCTTTGACCTTGAGTCAAAGGCCCAGCTCATGGGGGAGCTCATTATATATTTATGCTTACGTAATCATTGATCTTACATCGCTATCGCGCGGATCGTGGCATAAATGAAGATAAAAAAAGGAAAAAATTATAGTAGTTTATAAGTAAAAAAAATCTGATGTGAAACACTCACAATACGGTCTCTTATGCCAATTGACAAAGTCACTAGTAGATCAAACACTATAAAGCTTTTTCTTATTATAATGTAATTATTTAATTACACTAATAGTTAGTGCGATCCCGAGCACAACAAAGTGTCCCGGGTGCCGGGGCATAAGGGGATTAAAGGTAACGAAATAGCCGACCAATTGGCCAGGGAGGGAGCGAATACTCCCTTCTGTGGGCCGGAACCTGTTCTGGGAATAGCCAAAAGCATGGCGAGGACGTCTCTGAGAGAATGGACTCGGAGAGAGTATAATCGTCACTGGCGGCTAAGAACTGGGCAAAACACGGCAAAATGGTCATGCCAGAGCTGTGTAGAAGAAGAACCAGAGACACCCTGGGTCTAAGCAGGTATCAGATTTCTCTGATAACGGGCCTGTCTACTGGGCATGGTGGGTTCAAGAAACATCTGCACAAGGTGGGATTAGTGGATTTAGAGCCCTTGTGCAGGCAGTGTCAGGAGGAGGAGGAGGAGACGGCCTCTCACCTGCTGTTTGATAGCGTTGCAATTGGCAGATTGCGGTACGAGATTATCCGCACGCTGAGACCGGAGGAAATCGTACTACAAGAAAGACGGGGGGGGGAAGGTTCTGGACCTCATGAAGGTGGGGCCTTCCTCTACTAGGTTTCGAGGGGTTGGCACAATAAGCCTCAATGGGAGGCTGTAGTGCCTTGGTTTGATTTCCCCCCTGCATCATTCTAATTCTAGCTCGATTTCTTTTTTTTTTATCTTATTGCGGGAAACTCGATTTTGACTAGCTCATACGTAGATTTCCATCTTTATAGTACTCTTTCATTACTTTGTGGGCTGCACTACATTCATAAAATAAGAACACTACAATGAAGAGCTAAAAACTCGCAGGTCTAAGAAAAGTTTACTAACTCAATATTATGAATACCTTGGAGAAAATTTTGTTGGTGTTTAACATCAGTTTTATTTTGTTCCATTGGTATAAACGAGCAAGTAGAAAATGGCCGACCTTGGATCTTGCATTTCGGCCTAATTCACTTTTGCTTTCTTTTTCAACAAAAAAAACCATTCAGTAAAGTGGTACTTCCGGTTGAGGAATTTTGACAGATAATCTGCTGTCGGATCCCATGGTGATTCGGGTACGGAATACCCGCTTCATCTGAATGGCAAGGCAAAGTCCCGGCCTTGTCAGGAGGGTGTTGCAAAACCGTAGGACAGGCTTGCCTGTCCAAGGTCGGGCCAGTGACCATTCTAGGCTTTTAAGTAGGAGCCTTGTTCTCTTTACATAATGGTACCACGGGATCGTGAGTCAGCCCGGCAGAGCTTGCTCTGCGCTCACGAGCTGAGGAATGGCCTCGTGGTGGTCGAGGTTAGCAGGAAGATATAGATTTTTCCAAACATTTCTTTTAAGTGAGCGGGAGTTGGTTGGTTTGCCCTCGAGGAATAGTTCCGCCTTCTCCCAATCTCTTACAAGAACATGTCGGATTCCATGGTGAACCTAAACGGAATATCAAGTTTGAACTTTCTATGATTTTTGGTTTTTGGTTTGTGAGCTGTTCACATACATATCAATCACATACAATCAATAGAGACCATTTTCTAAAAACCAATTTTTTTGGACTCAGGAGACCTCAAAATGGATATTTCCGGTGAAAACTTGATATCGACAATTTGACACGATTACAATACTTCTTCTCTTACTAGGAGTAAGTGAAAGTAAAAAAAAGGACAGTTTTTGGTTTTCAAACACACAAATTTTTCCCGAACATATCATTGCCCCCCTTAAAACTGGATATTATTTTAGATTATAGGCCGTTCCTCTATCAATCCACAAACAGAGTTAAGCACAAAGTCACAGACGATCTCTAGAATATTACCAAAATTAAAATTTTCCTATACATATATTTCAAATCAAAGTAATTAGACGAATTATATGTTAGCATGCGAATTTTGAAAACAATCGTAATATTTTATAAAATATAATAAAAAAAATGAAAATAACGGAATATCAAGTTGAAGTTTCCGGTCATTTTTCGTTTCGTTTCGTCCGGTATTTTGTTCATACTCATTTTTCTGTTTTTCCTATTTGAGACTACATTTGCCGCATGTTTATTTATTTAAAAAAAAGCAATTTCAAAAATTTGACATATCGCAACACTCCCTCTTGTGGTAGTAAGTGAAATCAAAAAGTAATTTCATACACCAAACTCGTACAAAATTCTTTACTTTTAATAAATTTTTAATACATTTCAAAAATAAAATAAAATAAATGGAGAAATCAATAAAGTTCATTAATATTAGAATATTTAATGTTAGACAACTGTTATTGCACCTATTTATGTTTTTGAATGCTGCAAGTAAATTTCGCAGAGAACACGCTATTGCTTTCAATCACGCAATATATCTTACTTGTTGCAATGTTTTCTTAGAAAATTTATATCTCTATAGAGATAGAAATATTTCGAATTCCATTCAAATTCTAATATATTTCCAATGATTTCATCATATTCCGAACTGAGATAAATATGACACCCTGGGTGGCACAACGTTTTCTTACACCAGTTTTCAAAATTGTGATTGATAAATTTTATATATTAGTATATCAAAATTAATGAAATTCGTCAGTGTTTTTATGGAGAAAATCGCAAAAATTGAAAAAACTGTTCAATTAAAACGCACTTCCGGTTTTACTAATTTTTCTTAAAACTCGGAATTTTGGAAATATATTTATTTCTAATTAATTTTGTTTGGATGATAGAATTATATAATCAACTATGATAGCACTTTAGATCAAAACCCAACCCAACCCCTCTCCCAAAAATGCCCTTAAATGAATTTTTCTAGAGAAATGTTATAGATAAAAGTTGTAGCTTTTTATATGTGTAGTTTACATTCCAAGTTTAAAGAAAATAGTTGCGAGTCGTTTTAGAGCAAATAGCAGAAAACCGTAAAAACGCACTTCCGGTCGACCGATATTTTTCAAACTTGGAATTTTCAACAACATATTTAATTCTAATTAATATTATTTAGATGATAGAATTGTGTAATAAACTGAAATAGTACTTTAGAGGAAACCGTAACCCCCCCCCTTAAATGAATTTTCCCGAGGAAATGTTTCAAATAAAAGTTGTAGCTCCTTGTATGTGTAGTTAATATACCTTGTTTCAAGAAAATTGTTAGAGCCATTTTTAAGAAAATTGCAAAAAAATAAAAAATCAGAAAAAGTGTGGTACTTCCGGTTGAGAAATTTTGACAGACAACCTACTGTCGGATCCCATGGTGATACCAAAACAGAATATCAAGTTTGAACTTTTACACACACAGAGACAATTTTCAAAAAACCATTTTGTTTTTTACACGATTACAGTACTTTCTCTTACTAGGGAGTAAGAGAAAGTAAAAAAAATAAATTAAAAAAATTTAGTATTTAATGATTTTTATAAAAAAGATTAGAAAATATTAGAAAGTTAATTGCTGAAAACTACAATATTTTCTGAATAGTTAATATTTTTGGAAAGCTCATTTAGCTAATGATACTAAAAGTTCCAGTCCCTTCCCCCCTCAGTTTTACTGCATTGCTGTTATATTAAAACTTGGTCGGAACTAAGTCATTAGCTTATATTAAGTTATTTAAAGAAGGAAGGAAACTAAAACAGAAGAAATAAATCAATAATTGGTTCATGATCAAGTGGTAAATGTCTCGTCGTATTAATTTTATGAATAATTTCGTTTGGGATCATTTAGAAGAGATTACGAATATAATTGGGTTAATTACAGATAAAATTTGCTCCCCAAATATGAAATATTTTAGGAGAATAAAAGAGGGTCAATTTTTCTTTTGTTTTTCTTTTCTTTGGAAGTAGAAGTATTGCAATCTTTTCAAAATGTTTATTGCGTTCGTGAACAAAATATCTCTACAATAAAAAATGTCGCTAGAAAGCTCAAACTTAATATTAGGTTTAAGTACTCACTTGTGCTACCCAAGTTAACCGGAAGTGCACATTTTACTGAACTGTTTCCTGAGATTTTGGTGAATATTTTTGTAAACGGTTACAAAATAATTTACCCTAAATTTATCATTCAACAATTTATTTTTGAGGAATCCTGCGAAAACCGTGAAATTAGGCTTTAATCTATTCAATACAAGTATTACTGACAGTTTGAGAGAATAACGGTTCTTCATTATCTACATTTACATAATGTAAGGATAGCAATTTCTCTTCTGTTCTTCTATCACGGATTGTTTCTACTGAAGATAAGACTGCATTTAGGGCCAAAGCTGGGCCCATGATTCACTGTCTGTTCGCTGTCACTCTTAGTCTTACAACAGCCTTGTCTCATTAATAAATGTAAATTGTACGAGGTATTTTCGATTTCAAAATTCGACAGTAGAGATCCGCTATGGTGGAAATTGCCTTCTACTTATTTTAGAGAATATCCAGTACAGCCTCTCTCCAACCAGAGGAGAAAAAAAATTGTTATATAGAACTAATAACAAATTAGAGACTATTTCTCATGTTTTTTTTTTTTTACATTAAAAACTTGAACTTTTCAGCCTTATGAGGCCATCCTCAGCAGTAATAAAACATTTTATTTCAATTTTCCTTTTGGACTGCTGAGGATAACTTCATTAGGCCGAAATGTTCTGGTTTTTTAGTGTTAAAACCCCGGAGAAATAGTCACTAATTTGTTCTTAGTATTGTCATTATTATTCTCCTCACTAATGCAAGACATCAAAATTTAGTAAAAGAGAAAAATGGTGGGTGTGTTTTAAATTTCAATTATTGAATTAGAGCATTCATTACTCTATATTTATTGGGTGGTTGGAAAAGTTAACATAAAGTGGGAATATCCTTGCCGTTAGAGCTACTAAAAAAGCCATAAAATTTAGGTTACTTTCAAATGAGATGCTACGTTTGACAGATATAACCACTGAAGGGGTTGTCGATCCAGAAATGTCCTTCCAGAGTTGATACTGCCGAATAAGCTGAAATAAGTTGAAGATATATCATTCTCGAAGGGTGGAAGTTATTTTGGCCAGAATTAGAATTAGGGCAACTGCGAATCAAAATATTCATATTAACATGAATACTAAAAGACTGCTCTCATTTTTCGTTTTTTCTTTTTCTTTCGTTTACTTAGGTAAGAATTGTTTTCTTTCTCAATTTTCTCCTTAAGGAGTGCCGTAACAAATAGCCCTGAGAATTGTAATATCTATAAAAATGTCTAAGGACTATCCGAAGTAAACAATTTTTTGTTGACCTCTTCATTAATTTTCAATTATTTTACTATTATAAATGATCACTGGTAATTTACTTTAGTTCTCATTAATGGGAAGAGTTTATTATAAAATGATAGCTAACCATTAATTGTGTTGATTTAGTGTAATTTGATCGTTTCGTGTACAGACGGAACTTGATTTAGATTGTTACGTCAGCAACTGTCTAGTTATATTATGCTTTCATTATCCACAACTATTTCAGTTTTGTAAATAACATTAATTTTATAAAAAAAAAAAAAAAAAAAAAAAAAAAAATTGTTAATTAAAAAATTAAATGAAATAAAATAATCGCTACTCAACAATATGATTCGTACGTAATGATTTGAATATCGTCATTATGATAAACTTTTATTAAATGATTTCTTTATTATTTTTATTATGATGGTCATTTTATTATTACGGTCATTATTATTCTTATCTTATTATAATCTGTATGTTTTTTACACGCAATATCAATAAATTATTCGAATGATCAGTATTATTTAGAATTTATAATCATTTCCGTTTAACTTATTATCATGACGTAGTAAATGATTTTATTTCATTTTGTGATGGTGAGGGGGTGTCTTACAGAGTTTTTAAAAGAAATAATTCAGAAAATTAATTAGTTTTCATTAAGAAAAAAAATCTAAACTTAAAAATTAAAACTAAACGTTGAATGCAGGGATTTAACAACATCATCACCATCTTCATATAACTTTCTCATTAATTACTTTTACTTTCTCTTGCTTGTGAAAGAGGAAATATTGCGATTATATATCAAACTTTTGAAAATTACTTTTTAACCGGAAATACATGTTTTAAGATCACTGAGTACGGATTTTTTCTTTTCAGAGAATAATGGGTTTCACTCTGTGTAATTTCTTTTTTCTACGAATAGTGGGTCTCACTCTGTGTGTATTTGTGTCTGCCTGTCTGATTACCTATTTGTGTAAGTGTTTTAACAGAATATCTAAAAAACTCAAACTCGCAGCAGGAAGCTCAAATTTTTGGTCATTCCGTCAATGTAATACCACCGTAACTTTACAGATTTTTTTTTTTTTTCTTTTCTTTTCTGTTTCTCACGAATTTCTCAGAAAATGGCTGCAACGATTTTCATTAAACTTTGTATACTATTTACTCACACATATATAGCTATCATTGTTGTGATTAGTTCCACAGAGTTGGAAAAGCATCAGCGATATTTTCCATGTGATAACGTAGACTTGCACAGAACAAATTTAGTTGATTGATGTATATTGATGGTGTACATGATGGAGTAGAAGTGTATCAACTAAATAAAGTTCTGTGCAAGTCTATGTTATAAGATTGTTTTGACAAAAAAAAAAAATCTTGTTGATTGGAGAACGCCCGAAACCAGTCGATGGCCACAAAAAGAAGCAGGATATCACCGAAAATAACACTGATAAATAGCGATCACTTTTATTTGAAATATTTTCCTGTTTTTGAGGGTACTGAGGGAATAGTAGCATTGTTATGCTTTCCACTAAAATATCTCTCTACAATGTATGGTTGTACCACTTACGTAATATTAATAATTATATTAGAAGCATTAGTAGAGTCATAAAATGGAAGAAAGTTTGTTAAATCCGTAAAGAGGTTTTACACAACATGTTTTTGGGTATTTTGGAATACGGCTGTAACGGCTCGAAAACGGGCTATAACGGATTTTCTTTAAACTTGGAATGCTCACTGCACGAATAAAATTCTATAATTTTTATTTAAAATATTTGTCTAGAAAAACTTGATTTTAATAGAATTGTGGAGTCCTGCCCCAATTAGGTTAAAATTTAAACTGCCGCTATAACCTTTAGTTGCGACAGAACTAGTTACACTCAGATTATATATACATTGATAAAGCCCAATCACCATCACCTTTATTTTATGGCAAGCCAATTTAAATTTTTGTTAACTTAACAATATCAAAGACAATTTTTTTCTATTATTATGAAAAATAGAAAATGGTGTGAATGATCCACACCAGTTTTTTTAAATGAAGTTGGTGAGGACTTAACTCATTTGACTGCAACACTTGTTCAAAAATATCTGCCATATTAAATTTGGATAATTTGAGATGGTTTCCGTGTTTGCTGACAGAACCATCTGCCATTACAACCTTTAGTTGCGACTAAGTGTAAAACTTGTAGGACCGCCTCTCTGTCGCACTTAAAGTCTGTGTAGTAACAGTTTCAATTTTAATCTAATTGGCAGGTCCCCAGAATCCTATTAAAAATCAATTTTGCCTGGAAAAACCAATTAAATGAGAATCATAGAATTATATATTTGTGTAATGTGAGCAATTGACACCAGTCAGTCACTCAGTTTTGAAATTACCTTTATTTAATAAAATGGCTTAGAAAATAGACAAAGGTCAGTCTAGCTCAAGTTTAGTTTTCTTTTTATAGATTAGAAAGAAAAACTATCGATGATTCTGTAATACTAGAGCAATTTTCCGTAGGAAATGTATCGATTGTTAGGGAGAGCAGGAGGTTGTAAGAGAGTGACTGGATAGGAGAGTAAAAGAGAGAAAGAGGAGAGGAGGTATGCTGCTTTTTAGGGTTAGGTTTAGAATTCTCTTGTTTGTCTGGATATGTTTGTTAGTTGTTGTTATAACGAAGGTGGCCCAAGGATCGCCACAGATAACATCATCAATCTAAGGGTTTGGGTTTCCTAGAGTTTGGTTTTCCTTCTATTAAATGAGAATCCTTGGATTTCCCCACTAGTGCCTCCACACAACAACTGCTGGCGGCCCTTTTTACCTCACTCATAAATCTCTACATTTTCCCCAATAAACCTGTCTATACGTAGAATGTTTGCAAACAGTCTGCCCCTCACCGATTGGCCATTCTTTTTAAATGTACATATACGAGTATACTCGTACATCAACAAGAAACTTCACTACTACACGCTTGTTTAATTTATTTGTTTAACCTGAATTTTTCTTAATTATTATTGGCGCTATTTCGTTTTAATTAGTCATACTTATATACGGTAATTTACTTTTTTTTAATACTTTTTCTGTATTAAAATTATTTAATTCTCTGGCCCTTTTTACTTTCTCATACGCCTAGTTTACTTTTTTCTGACTACTGTTTTCGTGTCAAACTTTTGTTATAGAATTTTCTAATAACGAAGTTTTTATACAGGGTATTTCAGGGTTAAGTAGCCAAACTGAAAATTTGAACTAAGGACCTCAAAACAAGAAAAAAATGTCCTATGGTGCTATGTCCGCAAACGCTTTGTTTAGGAGATATTCACACCTAAAGATTTTCATTGTTATAAATTATTTAGGCATAGTAAATAAATAAAACTTATTTTATTTGTTCCAACTACTTTATTTATTAAATGTAAACATTAACATTCATATTAAATGTTGTTCAAAGAGATTTCCTTGAGCATTAACAATATTTTGATGATAGTCCATCTGCCGGTGTACGAAGAGTGGAGCTGAATTAAATGTTACGCCAGCTACAGTATGGAGAACTCTCATTGCAGATGGACGTCACCCATATCATTAATAACGGGTACAAAATTTATTACCGCAAGATTTACGGCAAGAAGAAATATTTCAGATTGGTATTTAAATCAAGCTGATCACAATGCACACTTTTCAGGAGAAATTTTCTGGGCAGATGAATAATCAATCCAGAAAAATAATCATCTCTGGTTGCATGAAAATCCCCATGCAATTCGTCAGCATCAATTTCAGCACGAGTTTCAGTGCAATGTGTGGTTGGGGATAATAGACAATATTTTAATAGGTCCGCATTTCTTACCACCTCGACTCAATGCGGACACATTTTTGGAATTTCTTAATAGTGATTACTATGATTTAGGTGAAGATATTCCACTACAACTGAAAAGGAACATGTGGTTTCAATTAGACGGTTGTCCTGCACATTACGGAAGAGGTCCACGACAATGGCTAAATGTTAATTATCCCAATCAATGGATCGGCCGTGCAGGACCAGTGGCTTGGCCTGCTCGCTCTCCAGATCTGACACCACTGGATTTTTTTGTTTGGGGTGACATTAACAAAAAGTCTATGCAAGGCCGGCCAATGACCTTAATTCTTTACGAAGGAGGATAATTGAATCTTGTGAAACAATAACACATATCCAGTGCCGTTCTGCCACTGCTGCTGTTGAAGAAAGATGCCGAGCCTGTCTTAATGCTCAAGGAAATCACTTTGACCAACATTTAATATGAATGTTAATGTTTACATTTAATAAATAAAGTAGTTGGAACAAATAAAATAAGTTTTATGTATTTACTATGCCCTAAATAATTCGTAACAATGAAAATCTTTAGGTGTGAATATCTCGTAAACAAAGCGTTTGCGGACATTGCACCATAGGAAATTTTTTTCTTGTTTTGAGGTCCTTAGTTCAAATTTTCAGTTTGGCTACTTAACCCTGAAACACCCTGTATAAACGTATGTAATAAAAGGGCTAGCTATACTCACACTTGGCGTCTGATATTCAGTCTTGTGTATTCAGTCTTGATATTCAGTCTTGTTTTCTGCCGTCAAGAAAACATCACCTTCATTAACATTACGCCAGTTCAGTCTGTCATTTATATACATAGTAGGTAACCTCTCTCTATATATATATGTCAGTCAGTGTAATGTCTTCTCAATTAATATATCAGAGTTTCAGTCAGTGTACTTTAATCTTCTACACATTTCTTTGTCCAATCTCGCAAAACTCCATTACACCTGGAATGCTAACTGCACAGCTATGAATCTGTCACTTTATTTGAAACATCCTCCCCTCCCCCGCATTCAAATAAATTGATTTTAGTAAGTTTTACAGAATTTTTGGCGATAAATTTCAAATTTTATGGCGTATTAAAAAAAAAACTATTTATAATAAAAAAAAAAATTTTTTTTTATTAGTTTATAGGAATTTTTTTTATTAATTAATGTTTGGTTATATATCTGCTGATAAAATACTCGTGTATTTGACTTTTTTCTATAAAGTGAATTTCATTAGATTTTAATTTCACTCTATCAATTTATGAAAAGGGTCAAAATATTCAATATGATTTTACAAGTTAATTTTAGAACTTTTGTTTTGTATTCACAAGGTACATAATATTATCTTCCATTTTGTATGAATCAATGAGTATGTACTATAATAATAGTTTCAGAATGATGTAGCAGAATTATCTAGTAGAACTGGATGGGGTGGGGGATAGATGGACAACGGGACATAGACATGACATCGTAATTGGCCCATTGTCCCTATAGGTCTCTCTCTCTCTATATATGTAGTGAGTATGGTCCCATACATAAAGTTTCAACAATCCTTTTCATATCCAACTGCAGTAGTTCACTATATTGACGACCTCTAGCGCTAGGACCATACACAAAACAATACAAACACATGCACATATAGACAACACATACAGGTGTGTATATGTATACACTCTTTTATAATGTCGTCAATGTATGTACATATAGATAGCCGTTCCTCTTTCAATACTTCTAATCATCAGTGATGTAGTTGTGCAATAAGTTGCTTCTGCAAATACTGGATTAAAATATCTCTCTCTGTCTCTCTCTCTTTCAACCTTTTATATATCATTCTCTCTTTCTATTTGTCTGGCAGTTTTTCTAGTTTTGAAACACGCACTGCTTTATATTTTTGCAACTCTGCATTATCTTATAAGAATTTTTGTCAACTTGCATTTTACACCCTTATAAAAAAATTGAACATTAAAAGCTTGAAGTATGTTCCATTGTTACAATATTTATTTTTCAATAATGACATTTCCTTTAAATGGAAAATTCTAATGAATATATTTTATTTTCAGTGTTTAGTTTACAGCTACATGAGCTGTTAAGCCTTAAAAAACGCCCTTTAAGGGGGAATAGAGCAGCAACTTTTGTTCGGAATCTTGGTGGGACTGCCCAAGTTTGACAACACAAACCACATTCATGTTGACGATGAACTTTTCATAGATGATCGTTGAACTCTTCTTCTTAACTAGTCACTAAGATGAAATCTATGTACAGTCTTTGTTGTGGTGGTTGGTTCCGCAGAGCTGGAAAGCATCAGAGACATTTTCCGTGGTAGCCTGCTTCATTTTGTGGTCATCGACTGGTTTCGGGCGTTCGCCCATCTTCAGGATGCGTTTTTCAGGCAGTGTGACAACACAGACTCGTATAGAGTAACTTAGCTCACACTAACTTGAAGTTAGTGTGAAGCTAATTACTCTATTTTCTAAAGACCCGAAGGAAATAGATGACCGGTAATCTCATATGCAAAGTTTTGGTTGTTATGGAATTCACAGTTTATGCAGGAAATTGGAACACCGGACTATGCACTTTAGTTCTTTTCAGCACGCCCAGTATGGTTTATTAAATTTACACTATTTCCTTCTTCCAATTATTTGATAATTTCTTTGCATTGTCCAGAAAACTGATATTTTTCTCAATTGAGCGCAGTTAGGAAAAGCAACCGAAATCATTAACATAGCGAATAAATCTGCTTACCTTCCGTTTTTAAAAAAAACAAAAAAAAAACATTAATTAGGAGAAGACGAACAATTACACGGAGCAGAATTATTGTAATTTTTTCTTCTTGAAGTTGAATTATATGCGCTATTTACATTCTATCTTTGGATTCACAAATCAACATATCAAAAATGTGATTTTTATTTCGATAAAGTCGCTTATCCAGGAAGAAATCCGAAATTAAACATAGCCATCTATGCTTGTACAAATTCTGTAAAATTATTTTATAAAAGTTTCAGAGTTTTCTCTCGAAACGTTTGCCTCAATCAGTTGTTCCTTCCATTGTCTCCTTTCATTTCAGTCTCCGTCTCTTAAATCTCTTCTCATTATCTCTTCCTCAGTAATTTTCCTTTACTTACGGACGTGCTCATATTCCTGTTCTCCTTTCAGGAGGAATTCATTTGCAGAATTTTTCAGACCATTTGTCCGGGTTCATTTGGCGAATGAGCATGCCCAGACTGTCTCATCAACCTTCCATTACTTTTTAGTCAATTCTTTTCTCTATACCCGTTTCTTTCATTATATCTGCATTTATCATCCGACCGGGTAATGTTTTCCTCGTTCACCTCCCCCAATATTCCATTTAACGGCTTTTATTTTGCGTATTTGGTATTTTGACGTTATCGAAGTTTCGGATTCATACAAGAGGTCGCCTACAATAATGGATTGTTCTATAGGATGGGATGGAGTGAAGCATTCTAACTGCTTTCTTATCCTGCTCGCTTCTTGCCCGCACCTCCCCCTACATGCTCCTGCCTCAGCCAAAAGCTCTCACTTTTTAAATTTTCTGTCAAATTCTTTTTCCTTTTCTCTGACAACCATTTATTTGATGTCGATGATTTTATCCGTCATAACGTGCTTCATTTCATCAGATAAAATCATGGATGTTATCGAGCATTGCAAATGCCCAATCACATATTCAACATGATCGTGATCTTTAAAAAAATATGCCCCATACTCATGCCCCATTTTTCATCCTGGTTTCTTAGATTTTCTGATCATAAATTCCAGATCCTCTCTATCCTGACCGATCATCTGCAAAAAGTAGTGACTTAAGGTATTGATCATTAATAGGCACCAACAAATGGACAAAAAAATTACTTCTTGTTGGTGATTTATTTTATATCGAGTTATAGACACCAAAGTTAAGAAAGAAAAAACAAAGCTGCTTTGACTCAAGGCCAGTCGTCCAAAGTACATGTATAATTTCAGCCAATAAAAGAACATTCACAGTCTTTATTGGTATTGAATCTTTAGGCTGAGTGTTTGATAGATTTATTGAACAAATTGTATTTTCTTCTCTTATAGTGGATATTAAAGATAATAAAGCCTCTCTCTCACATCATAATGAATTTCTGCGGAATTTCATCATAATGAATCATTCACCCTAAGGAGGAAGACAGAGTAGAAATCAAATGAGAAGATAACAGTAATGACCTTGAAACAGAGTGGACTGATCTTTCGGGGTGGGTGTTTTTAATTTTGGTTGAGTTCAGTTTTAGTGCAATAGGGGTCCGTCTAATCAGCTGATTATTGTTTTTCGGCCGGTATGTAAATGAGGTTATTATATTATTGCTGTTGTGTTTTTCTTCTTTTTCTTTTTGCAATATTATTTAATTGCGCTATAATTTCATTGTGACTGTACTTCAAGTTTCAGAAGGTCTTTTTAAAGACTAAACTATGTTTTATTTGTTTCATTTGTGATAATGGCAAAGAACAAAAAGCATGGTTAAGAAATGGCAAATGCCTCCTTCATAGCCAAAGCCAAGAAATTATAAACAACATAATTCAAGTTGTTTTTTCTTTAAAGTGAAGCGAAAGAAGTTTCAACAATAATTTCTTTAAACCAAGATAATGAGCGTGATTTATTGGTGTATAATGTCTTAACATTTTTAAAAGTTCATTTATTTCTGCTTTGCACAATAAATCTAATTAAATACATGTACAAATTAAAGTCATGTTAGTGTTACGAACAATATTATTAAATTTTTAATCATTTAACGTTTTTTAATTGTTGTTGTTAAATTAGTCTTTGTAAATATTTCTTTGTGTTATCTAATGAATTTTGTGACTGTAATTAACAGGTTGATAATAATAATAGAAATAATAATAAATGTCAGAAAGGGAAGGGAATAGCTAAGTGGTTAGCGTACTGGAATCCCACGTGGAGGATCAGGGTTCGAGTACAGCTGTGCTACCGTTAGATTTTCTTTCTAGGAGCCTCTACAACTCACTGTCTGGTGATGGTCAGTGTTGTCTGTAACGAGAGAACACTGTCCCGAGGCCGGCAGTGCACATAGAAGGCTCCGGTCTCCAATGACCATAGATGATGATGCGCCTTAAATTAAAAAAAAAAAAGAAATCATAATTAGTTGTAACCCACTTTACATAATTAAATTTATTATAAAATGCATTTTATTTTTAAACCGTAACCAAATAAAAAAAAAAAATCTTTTTAATTATGTACCTATTTAATAAAACCTGCCACTATTTTTTTATTATGATACTGAACGATTTCAATAGATTTTTTAATGCATATTTTATGTTCATCCAACAAAGTGACCTTGATACAGTATAATGTATGCTAGAGCACGTGTAAGTAATATTCAACAATAGAAACTTCATTTCTAATAGAACTACTTTACTACTGTTGTCGAACTTGCATTGTAACTATGTTTTAATAGAAATGAATTAAGTGAACAGTATTTTTTTTTTAATGATTACGTAATAATAAATAGGTTATGATTTCATAGCTACTGATTTAGAGAGAATTTCATTCATAAAATATTCTTAAATATTTTGATTATTGATGTTGAAATGAAGATATCGAACCTACAAACTACTTGCTGCATATTAATACAGTTTATAATTTAACATTACTAGTGAGAGAAAATTACCAATGAAACACTCACCACGAGTTTCTCTTACTTCAGTTCTCAGATATATAATGGACAAATTATCTTGAAAGGCGGGATTTTTTTTTAGACATTTAATTCACTCTCCTTGGTGAAATCATAATACAACATAGTGCGTACACATATATCTATTCAATGTTTGTCAAAATGTTTCTTCTACGTGTTTAATGTTAGTATATACGTTAGAGTGTTCCTTAATGTAAGATTAAGGGAAAAATCGATGAAGCTTTCTGAGGGAAAATCGCGAGAAACTGAAAAAAGTTTAGACTGTAAAAACTGCACTTCTGATTAATCGATTTTCCTTCTACAAATTTGGTTTAACTGTAGCGTTACTTAAAAAAAAAAAAAGCTCTTTATAGTAAAATATAACGTATAATAACTCAGAATTTCCAAAAATAATTTATTTTTCTTGGAACAATTTTTCAAATAGAGATCCTAAACTGTTGGAACAGTTTTTGAAGAAATTGCAAAAAATTAATTATAATAAAAACAAATCTGGTGTGTGAAACACTCACACAACTTTCTCTTACACCAGTTCTCAAAACTATAATTGACAAATTCTATAGTTTGTGGACCAAATTTAATGAAATTCGTCGAAAAACTGTTGATTAAAAGCGCACTTCCGGTTTACTAATTTTCTTGAAACACGGAATTTTGGCCATCTATTTATTACTAATTAAGCTTGTTTGGATGATAGAATTGTATAATCTACTGTGGTAGCTCTTTAGAGAAAAATATAACCCCATCGCTCCCCTAAAAGTGCCCTTAAAGGAATTTTTCCAGAGAAATGTTTTAAATAAAAGTTGTAGATCTTTGTATGTTTAGTTTATATAAGAGGTTTCAAGAAAATCGACGGCGCCATTTTTGAGAAAATAGCAAAAAAGTGAAAAAATTAATTTAGTAAACGCACCTTTGGTCATCCGATTTTTTCAAACTCGGAATTTCAACAACATATTTAAATGTAATTAACATTGTTTAGATGACAGAATTGTCTAATAAACTGAAATAGCACTTTAGATGAAAACCTAACTCCATCCTACTGCCCTTAAATGAATTTTCCCAGAGAAATGTTTCAAATAAAAGTTGTACCTCTTTGTATGTGTAGTTGATATACGAAGCTTAAAGAAAATCATCGGAGCCATTTTTGAGCCATCGTAAAAAAGTAAAAAAAAAAAAAACTAGTAAAGTGGTACTTCCGGTTGAGGAATTTTGACAGATAACGTAATGTCAGATCCCCATGGTGATACCTAAACGGAATATCAAGTTTCAAGTTTCTACGGTTTTCATTTTTGAGCTATGTTGTTCACACACACACACACACACACACATATATATATATACAAAACACACACACCACACCATTTGCTAAAAACCACTTTTTTGGACTCAGGGGACCTCAAAGCAGATATTTCCGGTGCAAAATCGATATCGAAAATTTGACACGGTTACAATACTTTCTCTTTTTAAGTACTAGGAGTAAGATCAAGTAAAAAACAACAAGAAAACTTGTCTATATAAATTTGGCACTTCCGTCTGATAAAGTTTGACAGACAGCTTCATGTCGTATGCTATGGTAGTACGAAATATCAATATATCAAATTGGGCTTGTTGGGATTTTTCGATTTATTGAAATATTGTGTTCATAAACTCAAAAACACATATACTACGTATGAGAAACACATAGATACAAGAAGCCGCTTAATCCTACATTCATATTCATTAGGGTATATAATCATCGAAAATATATA